>QWTY01016371.1:0-12142 GCA_008033365.1 Pseudorectes ferrugineus
CCAAGTCTGACCTCCAGCCTTAGCGTGACAGGAGAGTCTGTAATACAGTGAAAGGTCAAGGAATCAAGACAGCCTGCTGGGAAAGGGTCAGCACAGCAGCTGTGAAGGGAATTCCTGCCCTGGTTCAATGGCTGTGTCTCTAGGATGATCCAAGGAACATCATAGGTTTGGTTCCCCAGGAGGATTTTGGGATGATTGTTTCTGGAAAGACCAGCAAAGAAGCAATGATAGGAGGTTGAAGGAAAAGCCCTTTATGGATGGGAAACTGTTTAAAGGATAGGAAACTGTTTAAAGGATGGGAACCAAAAGGTAGGGGTCAATGGTCATTTCGCAGAGTGGAGAAGAAGGATCAACTATGGGACCAAAAAGCAACAAGCAACATCAGAAAGGGCTCTGAGAACAAAACACAAAACTTTATGTTGCCACTGTATGAAAACTTGGCACACCCACATCTTGATTATTGTTTATGGTTCTTATCTCCACACCTCCAGAAGGTCATTGCAAAGATAGACAAGATACAGAGAAGAAAATTATGATAAGGATGGAGCTGTAGTATCTGGAAAGATTAAAAATATCTCTGTTTTACAGTTTGCAGAGAAGACTCAGTAAAATCTGATTGAACTTCAAAAAATTATGAAGTCAGTAGATTATCAGGATGCAGAATTATTGTTCAACAGATCCCACAATGTTAGAACTATCTGGAGCACTTCAGAACCAGCTTCAGAACACAGAAGCTGGTAGGACCTTGGTCTAAAACTGTTGAAAGGATTTAGCTTTCCACAGCTAGTGAAGTTGTCCCCATGGGAAGTTATGGAAAGACACAGGACCAAAAGATTCAGAAACAGATTAGCCATAGGTAACAAATCCACAACCAGATATGCTACTGACTGCAGCTGGGCACACTGGGGAATACAGGGGAAGGAAAGCATACTGCAGGTGGCAGATGGGCTCACGTTCACGGTCACTTTCTGCACTGTCAGAAGCCTGTCCTATGTGGGCCACTGGTCTAACCCAGCAAGATATTTCATTTTTTCTCAAGAGATGAAATAATGTGACATAAGCCCTGCCCTGAGGACATCTCTATAGCAATGCTTTATTTATTCGTTCTTCTTCTCCTCTGATATCATCCATCAGTCTGGTCTACAGCATCAGTATAACCAAGGTGTCAAAGCAGCAGCCTAGACTTAGATAGATGCTTTATCAGGGTGGAAGCTTCCTTGCCATTTCTTAACTCTCCCAGTTTTAATCCCCATCTATTATTCTGAATAGACAGGATGTTTCTGGGAGAAATGAAAATACACAGAGGATCATAGAAGAGACTTTTTATTCCAGTTTCATTCTTGCATTTCATTCCCATGTGTTCCATAGGCTGCCCATGGGGTTGATACAAAAAGACTGAAATGAGGAAAGAAATTTTCCAGGGTTTGCTTGGTTGGTTGTTGTGACTTGGGGGTTTTTTCCAGCTTGTCTTGACTCCCAGTATATCTACAATACAGATGAAAATAACAGACTGCTTTCAGGGTAATGAAGAATTCCTGCCACTCAAATTTCCTTCTGGTGTCTGCAATGCCTACTGATGTTCACCTTCAATTTTCAGAGGGTCCAGGGTTCCCTACCATCCCGGCTTTATTTGATGTATAAGCAACATGGGACAGAAAATGTCTGATTTTCTGTGTGAAAAGCATACTAATGTTTATGTCTTCCTAGGTCTCATCTAGGGAAGACGAAAAAACTCCCAGACAGCGAGGACCTAGATATGCACTTAGACACATGCACACTCTGATCAAAATGGAAATTAAGAAGTTCTGCTTTGAAAAACTAAGAAATATGGGTACTTTTATTTGCCTTGCAATCTACGTTTGAAAAATGCTTGCATGAATGTATGAAATGTTGGCAGAGCACACTATCACGTGTTGGCCTATTTCAAGGACTATCAATTTGAACTAGCTGTTACACACAGTGGCCTTATTCCTGTTGGTCTGCAATAGAATATTGGCTTTACTGTACAATTTGCTTAATTTTCAATAACTCTGATTTCCCTCCTGCTGTACATACCTAGCCAGTGGAAGCAGGATAAAACGTGACAACTCAGATACTCCAATTTAGCAAGATGCATTTTGCTAAATCATCCCTATGCATCAGAGCCACTGTCTATTTGTGTCTAGCAACATCTGGCAAACAAGCACTGATATATTATAATGTTGATCATGCCAGATGGCAATATGTCTTCAATGTCACCTGCAGGATGAAATAAAACCTTTGTTATCACTATTTCTTACCCCCCCACTCACTTCCTCCTTCCCCCTGTCTCCAGTCATCATAAGAGAGCTCAATTCTCTGCTGACAGAGCATGTGTAGTTAAATATTAAAATAAATGTAGGAAATGGCAACAGGTTACTACACAAATCTAATTGCTTAAAGGTATAAAGCGTTTAATTAACTATGAATTTTATAGTAATTTAATGACATACCATTTTCACTATAAACACCACAATTTCTGCACAATTAAAAATTACTCATAAACTATCATTCTGGACAATGCTAATTGTGTACTGCAAGGGAGGAAAATATCCAAGGTCAAGCCTATTTGAATGCATGCTCATGAAGTCAAAAGGAAGCATTTCCAGCTGCATCCATGGAATATCAAGTGCTTTCTTCTTCCACTTGGGATTCTCCATATGTTTCCTCCTTGAACAAGGGCAGTTTGAAGTCATTATAATATTCTATTAATGGGGTTTACCTCTCAGCCTGTTTTCTGGGAGCACTCCTTGTGATGGATTTAACCTGGGGCTGCAAAATAGTAGGGTGGGAAAAAATTGAGTCATTCTCTTGGCTTGTTCATCAGAAAGGTTTTTTTACTCTGAATATTCTGTTATACTTTATCAACAAAATCTTGGTTATCTTCAAGCAGAGTGTGATTTATTTTCTACTTTTTAGACCAGTTAGAATGAAAGCGTCTATGGATCAAACATGTATTTAAATGTAAAGGATATTTATTTTCAAAAACCAGTATCAGAAATCATCAGACATTGTAAGTCTCACAGTTACTCATATATTATATGTTCACTTTCCAGGAAAAAATGAATACACTGTGTTTCACTAGAAGTTCCCTGTTAGCAAGCAAAGTAAGATACCTACCATTTATCAAAGGATTCAGGCTTCCACATAAAAAATGCAGAACTGAAAACCAGCACCCTTTTTAAGATGTATTGTTGTTAGCATTCATAGATGAAGAGGAGTTTTAGCAACAGAGTTATCTTTGAATACTTTTCTAAAGGCCTGAAGTAACAGCACAAAAACGATGAAGTGCTCATGCTTCCTTTGGCATTTCTCTTTAAGGCCTGTGGTCATTGGCCTGCATGACAGAGGACCAAAGAATTGCTCAGTTGTGTATTTGGTCCCCTAATTACTGTTTAATTTCTCTTCCATTCTCACAAATTGAGTGTTAAAAATGAAAATGAAGTAGCAATTTGGGGGCCAAATGCCCAATTGTGCAATTCTTGACAGTGCAGCTACTTAATAGTGGTGGCAAATTAAGCATGACATCCAAGCAAATGAACCCTTCTTTAGATCATCTGGAGAAGGCCTTATGGCCACCAACCATTTGGAAATCAATACAAGTCCTGCCTTTGACTTTAGAGCTGTGGGGACTAGACCCTGCTTCAGAAAAGGAAAGCTGGAGTGATTGTGAAGAGAGGTGTTTCCTACTCAGCTCAGTACCTGAACTGACGTACATAAGTCTAAAACTAAGCATTGAAACAAAATAAAGTCAAATTTCTTGGGATCTTTGTACCTACCTCTCAAAATAAAAACAGGGCTCAGGAAACATGAAAATTAGTTCCTATTTATAAAGCTGTCTACCTACAACAGTGTACTGTCCAATTTTGAATATCTAAGCTTGACAGTCTCACTTGCTTTCCCAAGTTCAGAGCTACATCAAATTCAGCTTCAGATAATGGAAGAAATCAGCTGCCTCTGGTAACCCCAAAAGTGTGCAGGTAAGAAATAGGATCAGCTTTATTTTTCTAAGAATTTATTTTAAATAAGTACATATTGTTTTCTTATAACATGACTTATAAGCAAAAGTTGCATATATCAAACTGAAGACAGTAAAAGACTTAATGGAAGTTCTATTTCTACAGTATGATCCTCTGAGTCACTCTGTGCCCAATAGATAGAGTAGAGGACCATGACCTTCTGTACAAATACAGAAAATAGATTTGGTCCCCACTGGAAAGTCTCAAAAGACTATTAAGATCAGATTTCCAGAGCACAAGAAAGAAAAGAAAAAAGAAAAAAAGGAGTTATTTTGGCCTAAATACTTCTGACTCAAAGAAGGTAAAACAGAGGAAGGAAGCCTACAAGTGCAGTTTCCCTGGCTCTGCAGAGATGCTGAGGATTCATTTCAGATTCATTTCCTCTCACCTTAGCTGGTCATCTGGGCATCTCAATGTAATGATTTTATATGCTCAGAAAGGTTGGCTGGTAGAGGCATCGGCCTCTGAGCATCATATAGGTGCCATGGTGTTGGGTTGGATCCCTCACTTTCCATCAGTGACTATCCAGGGAGAGGTCTTCTTCCCAAGGTCACAGACTCTGCTTTAATGCTACAGGGAGCTGAACTTGCCTCCCACAAGCAAAGGGGAGATGTGTGCAGAGAATGGAGAGACACTCCCTTTAAACCCCCCAGACAGTGACTGCCAAGCTGCAGCAGCCCCAAGCTCTCCTCAGCGGGGTCAGGCTGTTACCCTGCTCCAGGATGTGGTGTCGTGAGCTGCTCTGAGGGCAGTTCAGGTACACCCTGAGTCCGGTAAGTCTCTGTGGGATCATTCTTTGCCTTACACAGCATGTCAAAGCTCACGGAAAGCAATTTTTCTTTCAGTGCCTCCCTTTCAACTGGGAAGCATTTGAAGGGAAGCACTTGCCCCTTGAGTGCTCAAGTGTGTACTTTGTATTGCCAAGAAAGGGCACTCCAATAGCTCTTCTGGGAAAGCACACCATATTTCACATCACCCCGTGCACTTTCAAGGGGCTTTGCAGAAATGGCTTGTTCTGGGACATCTATGAAATATAATTAGGAAGAAAAATAAAGAAGCTTTCTTCTCTTTCAGGCTGAGATAACCCACAGTGAGAAAAATAAGACTCTTTTGCTTTTTCCTAGCCTGAAGTGCTCCAACCTCTGAGAGGTCATCTTTGAGACAGAAGTGTTTTAATTTCCTAACTTATAAAGCAAGCAATTATGATATTCAGGGAGACAGTGTGGATTTTGTGCAGTTAATTTCTGAGCAAGGAAAACACCAGTGGTCTGTATCCACAGATCAGCAGCCATATTCCTCTATGGGACCATCAGGGCTGGTATCTGCAGGAAGAGCAGTGGCTACAGCTGGTACCATGGTGGTTATGCTACTGTTCCGTGCAACGGGTGGGGGCAATGTACTAAGGCCAGAAATGTCTGTTGTCTCCCAGGTTATCTCTAGTGCAAACCACACGTAGAGTGAAATAAAGATGAGTATTTATGGGGACAAAATTGGCTTTTATTTTTAATTGTAGTATAGCTCATTTGGGCAGTGTTGAAAGAAATTAGGTCTTTTCATGGTGTTTTGCTTTGTTTTTTTCAACCAGTGTGAGCTGTAGAATGAAAACCAGGGATGTTTTGAACCACCGCAAACAAAATCAATTGCAAGTAATGACATTTAATACTCTCTATTACTTTTTTCTCTGGTTATGTGTTTATAAACACAGAGAGGTCCACGGGAAAAAAATCCTGAGCACTTCGGCTGTTGCCACGCTGTGTTCTATATTTGTGCAGATCACACACAAAGGACTCATTAGGTCTCTGCTGGACGACACCCTGCACAAGGCTGGCCCAGGCCATAAGGAGAAATAGCAATACCAAGGTGCCATGCAAGGGCAAAGCACCAAGCCTTGTGGGATCATTTTTATGTTTATGGCTAGCTACTCTGTCTCCCTTCAGGCTTCTTTCCTTGTATGCAGAGGCCTCTTGCTCTTGAACTTCTCCAGAAAACCTGGAGAAGTTTTCTTTGACAAAACTTTGTATTTGTTACTTTTCTTCTGAACTCTCCCTGACTTTTCTGTGTTGTCTTTGCAACACGGCATTTGCAATGGACTGCTGTATACCAATTATAATCCCAGCAGTGCTACACAGAGAAAAAAAATTTTGCTTGCCTTATATGCACATAATCATCTTCCTTGTTCCTCTTGTCACTGACTGACCTGAATGCAAAATCTCAAATCTGTTGTGACATTTCTTCAGCTCAAATAAAATCGTAATTACTTTTCATAAGGAATTTTAACCCTGAAATATTGAAACTTCAGGATTTCCTGAAATTGAGAAGTTGTGACCCAACATGTTACAGCACGGATCAGACTGACAGCTCTCACCCTTCTGCATCGCACAGCTATCACTCCCCGCTGCACGCACAGCTAGCACAGCTCAGGGGGAACCCTGGATGGGAAAGCAGAGGAAAGTGTTCCTCAGGCAGTCTGGAGGCTGGGATGGACAAGAAAGCACATGTGAGAGGTTCAGTACAGATACGGATATCAGAAATAATCCCTTGAAATGAAGCAGACAGTACTTCTAAGGAGGAAGGGAAGGAGGGACTGTAACTTTTGAGCTGGTCTCAAAGAGACTGGGTTGCTCTGTTCCAAGGAGAGAAACAGGTGGGGTAAGAGGAACAAGGAAATCTCTTATGCAGATACCTGTCTTGGCCTGGAGTGACATTTCTCCTCTCTTCTTCAGTGTATGTGTAGTCAACTAGCCTAACTTTAAACTGCTAAATGGAAGTCACAAGGACTTCATCCCATCAGTCTAAAGCATCCACCTGCACGACTACCCATGTTCTAATCAACTGAGGACCATGGAGACACAGGGCTTCCACTACAGCCCAGTATAAAGGCAACCTATCTCACTAAAGCTAGGAATGGTATTAAAAAAACATGCCTAGGCCAGCGTGTGTTGGTATCACTGAGCTCTTTGCTGTGGACATCAGCAAGAGTAGGCCCTGCAAATTAAAGTCAGACAAATCAAATGTAGTATTTACACTCTGCCTTCACAGGGCTTCGTTCTGATCTCATTAGTACAAATCAGTAGCAAGCTCATTTTTGTCATTACAGTTATATCAAGCAAATCAAGGTGCTTGGGCCCCGTTTCACCTCCTCTTACTAATATTCTGCCAGGATTATTGATAACACTGGTGTACAAGCAAGGAAACTATGAAAAATATTCATTTCAAGCTCCACTGCAAGCAGAGTAAAATAATCAATATACACTTACAAACAAGAAAGAAAAGAACTTTGCTTTGGAACAAAACTGGACTTACAAGTAAAATGTTGTGTGAATAATTGGAAGAAAATAATAAGTATACAATTAAAATAACCTGTTTAAAGGAACATTCTCCAGATAAACAAAAACCATACCTAGTTTGCTTCTACTCATTTTTTTTTGTTTGCCTGCTTCCCTTTTCATTTAGCTTTCTTTTTTTTTTTTTATTTTTTTCCCTCCATTAAATGCAATTTTTGTCAATTTGGTTCTGTCTGAAGTCAGTTTCATTTCCAGGTTCTTTGCTATTGGAACACTGCTCACTGGCTTTGCCTCAGATATCTTTTGAGATGAACAAGAACCTGAAATGAATGATTAAGCATTTTGTGCTTTTCCATCCTTTTAGTTTGCACAAAGATATATTTTGCTTTTTTTTTTCTCTAGGTATCACCAAAATTAGCTTTAATTTCAATCAAAAGGGAAAGTTCTACCAGAAAAACAATAAAAAACTAACTCAAGTTTGGAAAAAAATCAGACATACTATTTAGTCCTGTTTGGTTTTATTTAATTGCTTAATACTGTTTTCAAAAATTTCTTTAGAACATACTCTTATAACATCTAAAATAGCATAAGTTGGTGGTTTCTCTTAGATAGACCATAAAATGCAGATTAATTTTGTGATTGGATGCTCAGCTGGAGTTATTCTTTACTTACCACAGAAAAGCAGATGTTTCATATCCTCTGGGTAACTGTAGACCATAAAAAGTCACAGAAAATTTTCTCCTTTTTTAAAAAAAAACCCAAACTAACTAGATAATGATTCCATGGTGTTTCCATTCTAAATATAGGCTCATTCACCAAGAACACTGAAATATGACAACCCTATATGAATTTGAAGCACATAATTAGAGCGAGCCTCAATCGCAGACTCTTATTCCTTAATGGTTTATTTTCTCTACCCCTATGAGCTGTAAATATTTGTTTCTGTACAATTCAAACACATTACTCAGTCACTAATGAGAATGCAATATTGACTGTCAGCAGGAGAAAAATACTTTACTGGGAGTGTCCCAAAGATTAACTGAAATTCAGACAGCTGCCTACCAATATTTTGTTTGAGCAGGGATGTATGGAAAGGTTCCTTTGCATAACCTTGGCTGTGAAATTGTTAGGAAGCGTGTACGTTGATCTGTGGTGTGCTTGTGGACATGATATCAAGGAGTAGTGCTTTAAACAAGGGGTAATGGCTTCAAGCTGGAAGAAGGTAGGTTTATATCAGACATTAGGAAGAAATTCTTTAAGGGTGGTGAGGCATTGGAACAGGTTGCTCAGAGAAGCTCTGGCTGTCCCATCCTTAGAAGGGTTCAAGATCAGGTTGGATGGGGCTTTGAGCAACCGGGTCTAGCAGAAGGAGTCCCTTCCCATGGCAAAGGCATTAGAAGTAGATCTTTAAGGTCCCTTCCAACAAAAACCTTTCCATGATTCTATGATTCTATGATTTTATCTGACACCATATACCAGTTCCATGAACCACCAATAGAAGAGAAGACAGGTGACTCTCATTTCTTATCACAGAAACATTCGTCTTGGAGAAAGAGCAAGTCATTGTGAACAGTTATGGCAGACCATTCAATATGCAGCAAGCTCACAGCCCATAGCCCAGGCTTTGCTCTTGATCTCTCTTCTGAATTAACACTCCTCATTCCTACTGCAGGAGACATTAACAGCCAGAGGGAAAAAGCAGGGTCCTATTCGGCTGCACAACAGGCAGAGCAGTAGCAATGGGAAGCCCCTTCCCACACAGAAACAGCTGAGTGGGCGGGTGGCCAGATTCAGCAGGGAAATGAGACAGCAGGTGGGAAGACGAGATAGGAAAGGAAATTAATGGGGAGAACAATCTTGTTTCACGTGCTGGACCATAGCCTCTGTGCATCATCTGGCACTATCCCGCTCAGCCTCCAGGCGTCTGCTGCACTATCTGTTACTGATAGAGGCTCCTGGTGCTGTGAGCTCCTGCACAGCCCTGAATAAATTCACAGGGCTGCACCCTGTCTCTTCCAGTATTGTTGTGTGTGCATGGCTGGGAGTTTTCCTGACACAGCCACCGACCATTTCATCATCACGTATGGAAGGAGAGATGACCAGAGGTAGATAGCTTAGGCAGGGAGGACAAAATGCTATGTTAGAAGTTAAGGAAGTGGAAAATTTTGCTCATCAATGGGAAGCAGTTATCTGAAACATTATAATGAAAAATGGATTTGAATATTATTAGTCATGAAGAGCTTAAACTACCCCACTAAAGCAAAGACCAGTTAAACTTACTTTACATCAATTAGATATTGATACGAACAGTGCTTTCTTTTTCCCTTAGCCAGAGATCTCAAAGCACTCTACAAAGCTGCTTCTGCATTATTTCCCTTGAGTTGCAGGTTGCTTCCCTTTGATTCTTGGGGTTCTCCTTAGTGTCTGCAAGGCCACACACCCAAAACCCTATCCAGCTTCAGAGCTTCATTTCTTTTACAGCTTTTTGGAAGAAACAAACAGCAGGATGACAGCTCTGACTCCAAAATCTTTCAAGTTCAAGCTAAAGCTTGGCGACTGGCAGCATGCCACTCCCTGTGCAGGCTCTCTATTGATTACCAGAGGGGCTCTGTGCAGAGACAGCATTTTTCTCCTCCACAAGTGCAAAAATCAGAGCCAATTTGAGCAGAAGCTGATGGTAAAACAGAAATCAGAGGGAAGTGAAGGAAAACTAAAGTCACAGCAATAAGGCTGTGTAGATGAGATGTGCACAGAAACTAAGTCCTGGGCAGATGTTTTATGCCAGTGGAGTGGTTAAGTGACACGCCTTACTCCATACAGCCCTAGCAAGGTCAGTAGCAGCCATCAGATATTTTATTTTTTTTCCATTAACACCCTCAACACTGGGTATCACTGACTAACTACTAGAGCATTAGCAGTGTGGTGAAGCAGTGTATTTTTGTCATTTGTACTAATATATTTACTCTCTTACAACTTGCCAGGGTTTGTGACTAACAGCATCAGATACAAATCAGCAAGTATTGTATTTCAGAACCTGTTTTTCTAGAACCTTACAACAATGCTAAACAGATCCTTAAGCCACGGCACATCTCTCTTTTCTTCTTTGATTTCTTTTATTTCCTTCAGCAAAGCCCCTTTCGAAACAGTGAAGAATTCCACACAAGGCAATGAAGATTCAGTATACATTGCTTAGAGAGAATTATTTCCCTATAAATTGTTTTCAAAAAAAGATCTTGGCATTTTGACCAAAACCACATATCTTAAATTATCTTGTATCCCTCCAAACACACAGTCCTAAGCCCTTTTTTGTCCATACTAGAAAGACAGTCATACTTTGGCACAATTTAAAAGGTTTTGAGAATGATGATGATTTAAAACAAAGTATTCCCCAAGCAGGCTGTGGACTTGAGCAGAAACAGCCGCAGAGTCCTGCGGGGACTTCACAACATAGAATTGATTTAGCAGGGAAGTGTGTAGATTGAACAGTGATGGATGCTGTAGAAAACTGTGTGATATAGAAGATAGATGGTCATTTGAAAAAGATCAAGGAAAAACACACTGAAAACCAGGAGAGCCTCCAGCTTTGTTCAAATTGTGATCAGTATCAGGCCCAGTAAGGCCTCAGAGACAAAGTGCTTGGATAAAGCCATGTTCTGCAGTGTCCTTTCTCTTCAGAAGGGCTGCCCCTATGCAAGAAGCTGTTGCTGCAATAAATGTCATTAGACATCAACACAGCTGAATGAAAATTCCTCTTACACAACATAGGGACATGCACACGGGGTGTTTGTACACTGAAACACTGATATTGCTGGTTCCAGATAGAGAGAAAATAAGTATCTAACATCCCCTGGCTTCTCCTGGACAGGGGCTGAGCCCCCAGATGTGCTCCCAGCTCCCTTTCCTGCCTGGACTGGAGCAGGTGCTGCATGCAAGGTGCTGCATGGATGGTCACTATGGGGCCAGGGGTCTTACCCTGATAAGGATGGCCAGCATGGGAGAGGAGGAAGCAGAGTGTGTCCTGCACTGCTTGTCACCCGGAGCTCATTAAATACATCTCTCATTGCTTTCTCTTTTTTTGTGGGAGAATTGTTTGTTTGTGGTGACGAAAGAGGAAGGCTATCCATCAGTCTTACTCTTAGAAAGCACTTCAGGCCCTTTTATATTCTGCAAGCAGAAGATGGAGTGATGGAAATATGTCTGCAAATATTCCCTGTCCTCTCAAGAAAACATATCCCAAGACAAAATGTTGTAAAAAATCAACCACACTATTTTGATAAATTCCTACAAGCCATAGAAAACCTCATCCCATTGTAAACACCAGAGAATGCAATTTTTACAAAGACACTAACAGAAAATATGTACATTTGTGCTTGCAAATGTAAGTTAAATTCCAAGGGCTCATTTTGAGACTCGCTTCCAATTCTTAATTTTGCAAATGCTGTTAATACCTTCAACGCCTCATTAGCATATCCTGTGTGCTCTTTAAATTATACAGAAGCTGCTATCAAAAACCTGCTAAGGGAGATTCCAGGCAGCCTCAACACACAAAAAATATGCTTAATATCTACATTTTAACATTAGTCAGAGCCTACATAGATCAAAGATATTCTCTGGAACAGCATGATTATAAGCCTGCACAAGTGAAAAATAGGAACCAAATGAAAGGGCAGGACCCTGAGCATCTGCATATCTGTAGACTAAATACACTCATAAAGAAAAATGCTTTGGGAGACACTAATGATCTGTACACTACAGCAGTATGAGAAGAGCTGGGACAAAAGCCCGGCACTGGAATCCTAAAATTATAGCAATAAAATTACC
>QWTY01016375.1:0-49406 GCA_008033365.1 Pseudorectes ferrugineus
ATGACGTTAGCGCGGCGGGACGCGCGCGGGCGGGACGGCGCGGCGCGGCGGAGAGCGTGAGTGGCCGGCGCGCGGGCCCGGCGCGAGCGGGCAGCGCGCGGGAGGCGCGGGCAAGATGGCGGCGGGCCGGCCTCGCCCCCCCTCAGCCCCACAGCTCCGGGCGCTGCCCCGGCGGGCGGCTCCGCCACACGGCCCGGCGAGACGGGGGAGGGACAGCCTGGTTGCTACAGGCGACCGGGAGCGGTGGGTGTGGGTCAGGCCGTGCTGTGAGGGGGAAACGGGCTGTCCGTCTGAGCCAGCCCCTCCCGTCATTCCCGCACTGCCTGTGGGGAGATTCGGACTCAGCCTGAGGGGGATCTCGGTGCCTGTGAACCCGACAGTCCTTTAGGCTGTACAGGCCCACCCGTCCAGAGTGGGAGTTGTGTGTGTGCGTGGGGAGAGGCACCCGCGCTGAGGAAATTCACTGTGAATTCGTATAAAATGCCACATAGTGTATGAGTATTTGCATCTTAGAAACTACTAATGTCGTTCCTAGCATAGACCCGTGGTCTTCCTTTGCTGTCAGAGACAAAATCACGGCTGACAGCACAGTAGGTCTCGCAGTGTACTCAGGGTCTGTCTTCTCTATGCAGTTCTCTAAATACAGGTTCTTGTTTCTGCATTATTTCCAAATGCCCTGCCCTACTGGGAAAATACGTGGGTCCTCCTGTTTTTTCCTCAAATGTATATGTCAGTTTAATTAGCTTTTATTATACCTCGATTACAGTCAAGTCAGTTTGGTGTACAAAAGGTGTTTTCTAAGATGCCTGTGTTTGAAGACTCGATGGTGGGCCTGTTCTGATGCCTGAAGTGATACTGAAGTACAATCTTTGTTTTCAAAAACTCAAATTCCTTCATCTAACTGCAGAACATTTTGGTTTGTATGGCTTTAGTAGGTTGTCTTAAGGCACACAGACATCTGTGGGCTTGTTGACACAGGTGGGGCTATATCCTTTTAGAAAATTCAGCCATTTATGTAAATTGAGAGCAGGTGAACAGTCTGCTTAAAGCAGCATCGTTAATAGTAAAGGCCAACAAAATCTGACTTAGGATGTGATTAAAGGTTAATCTTAGTTTTTTACTTAATTTTGGATGATTTAAAAGTGTCTTTAATATCTATTTAGCATCTGATTCTTCTTAAGAGTAGGATTAGAGTGTTTGCACTCAAATCAGCAGCTGTCTAGGGTTTATCAACCTTGAAGCCAAGGGTTTAACTTTATTTCAGAATTATTAACACTGTTCTGGAAACTCTTGATAAACCTATAAACATTTACTCCTGTACACTTTCTTCACTCTTGACAATGGTTCTGTATTAATAGCTGCATAAAGTACTCACTTTCTCAGAGCTGACTGGTACAGGAGCCTTCACATCTTACAGTTAGATGAGAACAGAAGTTTCAGTTTTATTTTGCTTCATCAGTAATTAACTGATGCTGATTGTTAGTACATCTCTGATTCATTTTTCTTTTTGAACTGATAACCAACTTGCCCAGTTCTCTGTCACAGGAAAGATTATTCCACTTGCATCACTGTTCTAGGGCAGTGCATGCAATGATTTGTTTGAAAGTTTTAATATTCTTAGTACTGTTTACTATCTAACCACATACAAAATTACATTTTTGTGTAGTGTCACTCTCTTTTTGTTTTCTTCTTAGACTTTTGGCTGTTTTTAGTAAGGAACAATGCAAACACTTTACAATTTTCACAAAAATAAAATTATCTTCTGAAAACCTTACTGTGTTCATCTGATGTCCATGACCTAGATGCTGCCAGCAAGCTAAAAGTAGTTTTGGAAGTGGTTTAAGGTAAAATAATTAATTGCATTTATTTTGACACAGGTATGAAAACTCAATGGGGTCGTCCAAAAATGTAATAAGTGAGCCTGTTGATGCAGAGGAAGGCTATGACATGATGGTAAGACATTCAGTAACTATAACACTATATGGTAGAATATTTTTTCAACAGCAAGAAAAACTAATTTTTCATGTTGGGATTCCTTCATAAATCGGTTCATTTGTACCTTCTATGAAAGTATTGATTCTAGGAGCTTAATAAATTTTATTCATTAACACTATGGAGAGAAACCTTCAAAAAGGAGTTTTACTGTAGAATAAATTTGAGTATTTCTTCTGTTTTGCATAATTTCTAGTTGTGTTAGTATATGGGGTTTTTTGCATTCATTCTTTTTCAGCTGATTCCCATTTTAAACTGCTTTCATCCAACCTGTGCTGTAGTGTAAGACCTTAATGTTTGGTTACACTTAAGAGTCTGGTGTTCTTAGAAGGAGCTGAGGTTAGAGCTGAATTAATTTTCTTCAGGAATGCAGTGAATGAAACTGGTGCGTTTGTTTACATCAATGTATTTATATATAGGAACATTGTTAGAAAAAGACTGCTCATAAAAGGTCCTTTAGTATTTATAGCCATGAAAAGAAGCAGTACAGACTAAATAGCAAACATTTGCTGTTTAAGGCTGAACAGTTTCTGGTCACTCCTTTGGCCAAAGGGATGATTGTGTCTAGAGCATGTTGCAGAAAGTAACTTCTTTGAATAGTTGAGTAGCAAAAAGCAGGGATTCAGGTTGAGGGAGCAGTCAAAAACCAGGTATCAGTATCATGTCACTTGTATGAGGGAGGGTACTACAGCTAGCTCTTGTCAAATGAAGAGGCTGTTCACACCCACTGTGGCCTTTGGCACAACAATTTCCACTTCTCGGCGGCTGTGCACTTCCTCATTGCTGAGTCCTGTTTGGGCCTCCCTCAAGGGTTAGTTGGTTTCTTTTGACTGATGTCCAAGTTACGGAGATGAGAATTTTAAGTTAGGCTCTAGTTTCATTATACAGAATACCTTGAAATGTCATGATGAGATACTTATTGTTTCCTTTTAAGCCTTTCTGGCTTGTATAAAAATAAGTAATTTAGAAAGTTAGTTTGTTGTGGACTAATGCAAGGTTTTACACTCACGTCATTAAGCAACAAGGGATTAAAAACCCAAACCAAACTTGCTACAGCAGAAATGGTCACTCTTACTAAAAATTCCTAGCAAGAATAGGCAATTAGTTCTACAGAATAAGGATAGACTAGAACCAGTTCAGTACAGATTCTGGGGTTTTTATGTGCTTTATTTGGGTTACTTTGGGCCAATGTATGTAATTTGCTCTATTTGTTGGATTAGGTTTTCCAAAACTTCGCTGATACAGCAGTGCTGTTTTTTCTTCTGTTGTGTTGCCTGGTCGTGTCTCTGGGCATGTCTGTGGAGCACTAGATGGCACACTGTGACTTCCAAACAGGCAATTGAAGACATCTGGATGAGAGAAACCCAAGCTAAAAACTATTATATTAGCGTTAAAGTAAAAAGAGTTTCTCATTTGTGTGGTTTCCTACTGCCTTAATAAATTCTAGCCACTCATCTGCTGTATTTGTTTTTAGTGTAATTTTACTGTATTTTCTTTCTAAAGATGTAGAAGTGGTTGCAGGCTTGAGCTATATGGTGGTAAGAATGAAAAGAGGAAAAATGTACCTCCTGATTAGTCCTAAAGGAAATCGGTCTGTTCGTGCCTAAAATAATATTTAGGTTTATTTAACTTCTTTGTGGTTAGGTTTGCCAATGTTTAAAGCTAACGTGGTCAGCAGTTTTGTGCTATCATGGTACATAAGTTTATCATTACTGTATATAGTTTGGCTTTGTTGCAAATTATTTTCTGAGGATTAACTTTCCTACACTGTAGAAGAGGCAAGATTTTATCTGATTGACATCTGTCAGTTGATACAAATACTTCTTAATGTATTTGGTGTCAAATGTCTTGTGATGGTGCATTTCACAAGTGCAAAGAAATATGTTTATTAGATAAATAAAGTGCATCCCCAGTGTCTCTTATTCTGTCTTTGAGTAGTTGCAGCTTTGTAGTAACAGCCCATCACAGTTGCCAGGAAATACTTTGTAGGTTCCTATCGTCTCAGTGAGCGAGGTGGGCTTTTATACATGTTTCAGATGGTTCTCATAAATCTCATGCCTTTCTCCAGGCTCTCACCAGTCACTAACACATGTATTTTGGTCTTGTGCAGCCTTTAGCTTGTGTAATTAGTTCTGATTGACTCAAGGTAATTACAACATTTGTGAAGTCTGCTGTGATGCTCCAGCAGCATTGACAAGCAATTAAATTAAAGTGATGTGGTCCAGACATACCCATATTGAGGGCTGGGTAGTAACTCCCATGACATGTTGATGAATCAATCTGCTTATGTGCAGAAAAATGGGGATGAAAATGGATGCATACACCTGTTCCAGATATTTGAGGAAAATTCAGCACCTGTGCACCCCACTTTGGATGGTGTAACCACATACTGGATGAAATTAACATATCAAACCAAAGATTTCTCTTTCTTGTTTCCCCATCCATGTATTTCTTGTTTTCAGGCTTCTTTCCAACGCTCTAACAGCCATGACAAAGTGAGAAAAATAGTGGCAGAAGAGGGACGGACAGCAAGGAACCTGATTGCATGGAGCGTTCCACTGGAAAACAAGGAAGATGATGGTATGTGTTTTAACAGTCTTCCACCAGGTCTTTGCACTTCCATTCCTCTGTCAAGTGGAGTTGCTCATCTGGAAACATTTTTCTTACATAGAATTTCTCTATTAAAAAAGGTTCTGTTTAACATACATAGTATAATTTAGAAGTTTTTTTCCAAAGTGTGCCTTGCAGTTGGCAGATCACTTTATAAAACCTTCCAGTGACAGATTAAAAACTGTTTTGTCTGCAAGTAACATCTAAGACTCTTTTCTTCTGCTGATATTATCAAGATAGTTGTGTAACACAATCATGTTGTCCTAAAGTGATCTCTTGTAACTTGGGAATTCAGAATTGTAGGGATGACTTAGAACAATCTAACAAATTGCTCTCTGTGTTCTAAAACAAAGACGTTTGGAAGTTTCTTTTGGGATCACTTCAGCTTTGGTAAATGCCAGTGAAGAGTCTCTAAAGAAGGGGATATGTGGGGACAGCATTCCGTAATTCAAGTCCTCAGAACAGTTTTGTTACTGTTGTAATACTCTCTTGTGGTATGATGACTTAAGGAGCCAGGAATTGACTTTTATTTTTATCCTAGTCAAGCTGTTCCAGATGTCTGAATGCTGTTTTTGAGGACTTCATCTCAAGTATTTTTGTAGCTCTCATGTCCCTGTCCAGGTGCTGCAGCTTTTGAGTGTCTAAAAGTAAATTTTTTTATGCTGTGAAGGTGGTTGAACATGGGAACCAGTTGCCTAGAAAAACTGTGGGCATCATCTTCCTTGGAGATGCTCAAAACCTCCCTGGACATAGTCCTGGGCAGCCTGGAGGTTGAGCTAAATGATCTCTAGAGGTTCCTTCCAGCCTCAGCTGTTTTGTGATTCTGCCAGTGAAAAAGACACTTCTAAGAAATGTTACATCTTAAGTTGCAAGATAATTAACCCTATGTCTGATGCAAAGTTTAAACGGTCTTTAAGCAGAATAGAATGGGGGCCCAAAGTGTTTCCAGATTCCAAATTACACTTCTGGGGAAGGTGGTGATATGAATGAGTGTGTGGTAAAGGAATATGCAGTGTATTTCTAGCAGTATTCTTGAGCAACTTTTGGTTTGATTCACTTTCTGTTTAAAGAGTCTGTTATTTTTTAATACTACCTTGCTTGTAATATTATTTTAGAAACTCTAAAACTTTTTCTTCAAAAATTACTGTGATTTGTAGATGAATGATTGCTCTAACAATTTCTGCTAAACCATGATGAATGTAAAAGTGAATTTTTAGCTTTCATTAAATAGTAGTTATGTACAGTATTTAAAATCCAAGTAGCTGTATTCATTTCCTTCTTTTGGTCGTATTAGCCCCATTGCAATTTTTAAACTTTGTCAGTGGAGCTTTCTGGTTAAAATTTCTTAAAATTAAGTTATAAGCTGACCTTTTTGCACAATGCAAAGGATCTGATGATTATTGCCTGATGGAAAATTTCCCTGTGAAAAGGGACTTGTGGTTAGTGAAAGCCTGGCAGAGCCAGATCCTTTATCTCTTGGCCCTTGCCTGGCATGGAGGATGTTTATGTTGGTGTCACTGAGCTCTGGTTCACTTTATGCTGATCTTCCCATATGTACTGTGTCCCTGAGGGATGATACAGCAATATTATGAATTAGGACAGCTCTAACTTGTTCAAGGATTGTGTAAATCAGGCCAAAGGTTCAGCATGCCTGCGCCAATCCTGCCACTCCTCTGTACAAAGCACAATTTTGTCTTTGGGCAGTTTCTTCTGCTTGTAATGTTCAGAGCTATTGATTTGGCAGCACCAGTGTGTGATGTAACATTTTAAATTATATACTGTTATTTATAATGAGATTTATTTCTTTTTCTAGACACAGGCAAGGTATGAACATTTTTTATTACTAGGGGTAGTGTTATAGAGGGTTGATTAATTAAAATGCTGAATTCGTCTTTTCCATTTGTATCTTTTTTCTGTTTCCTTTAAAAATTGTGTGCTTGTGTTCTTCTTCCCATTTAACTCTTGCTCTGAAACACTTGTGTATTTTATATAGCATACATGGGTAAAAGAGAAATCAAAACCTTCTGATTCCATGCTGTAAATATATAGTTCCTGCCAGTAAGCAATATTTCCTTGAAAAGGAAAGAGATTTCTGGAATGGCAGGTGATAACGTCTGTTGTGTGTTTTGGAGCAGTGTGCACCCCAGTTATGTCAGATCTGGAATTCTGATTATGAATACAGATCAATGACATGACAAAGTCCCAGCCATGGTGGTAATGATCTAGAAGAGAGAGTGACTGTTAACACTTTTCAACCACTGAAATTCAAATACTCCTTCACAGAATTCAGTATTACATAGCAGATTCTGTTGGATAAACTAATCAACACTATCGCTGACTTGGTATCTTAGAAGGAGTCTTAAAACTGAAAAATTCACTAATCTGGTATTCTGTCTCCAGAATGGAATTTGCATTCCAAACCTACAGCCACCAGTCACCAACTGCAGTCACATTGCTTTTGCCCACCTTGGAAAGCTGTGATCGTTCCAAGGGAGGGTTTCAGAATTTTTTCCTTTGTAATTATTTCACCTGCCTAGAATGAAATTTGAGGCACTGAATGCAGATAAGCAACTACACACAAATTTTGTTACAAAATCTTAGCTATGGTATTAGCAACAGTTAAAAAATTGCAGAGGCTTGACATTGAAATGTTAATAGATGGTAAGATACCTTTGGAACTTTGAGATGTGTAGAAAAATTGCAAAATCTTGTATTTGTGACTGTTCCCTTCTTATTTCCTATTTGTTTAAAATCACCTGGGCTCTTGCTGTATAGAATTCATTTGCAGATTAAGCATTTCAGGGTAAGGAAACATATTTTATTGGTTGAAAGGTACCTGGCACGCTTTGGGGAGCCTGCAGCATATTCCACTGCTTTAGCAAGAGCCTGTTGCAGTAAATAGGTTTTGTGGGATGTGATCAAAGTCGTGAAACTTGGCTGTCTTTGGCCATGTGAGGAATTGAGAGTCCTGACTGCACACATTGTGTGTGAGCCCTTGCAGCACTGCTCTGATGGGAACTGGCAGAGTGTAGTGTGAAGGGGATTCTTTAGGGCTCATAAGTTTCAAACCTTGAATTTCACTGGAATGAATGGGAATCCAGTCTAGTGCTGGTAGGTGAATACAGGGCCATTATATTCTGGGTGAGACAGTGACAGTAATTTATAAAAGTACTTTTGTGCAAAATACATTGCTGAAATTCAATCTGGAGGTGGAAAAATGTGGAGAATTTTTGGTTGTATCCACGCTTGAAGGCAGTCATTTCTCCGGATCCTTAGCATTGTACTGTTAGAAAAATAGCATCTACTGCTGCTCTACAAACCTGTAAAAAGATATGGTTCATAGTAGGATTAGAAACTTCAGCATGCTTCCTCAGTTGAAAATTATCATTCCTGCTGAGGATGTGATGATGAACAGTGTCAAAGATGCTGAAACAACATGTGCAGTTGATCTCTGCCATAGCCAGGACAGAAATGAAGACTGCAATTAACTACTAAATTTAAAGACAATTCCCACATTTCCCATACCAGTAAAAATACCCGAAAAGAGAGAGGTGAGCGGGATGGTTGTTGACATTGTTATGCTTTTGAAAGTAGGTTATCAGTGGGGTTTTTTGGTAGATATTGGCACCTCAGCTTTTTGACAGGAAGTCTTCACAAATCATAACCCCTGTGTGCTTCATATTTAATCACCAGACAGGAAGGAAATGGACTTCCAGTGTAAAATATGGCTTGTAGCTCCTCCGATGCTTCAAAACTGATACTTTATATATTTCACGTGGGCAACTTAATAGCTGAAGGAGATGATCCTCTTGGGTCACTATTGTTCTCTCCTTACAGTTCAGTAAATTGCTAGCAGGGGATGCCCTTCAGGTGTCACTGAGGTCTGTGCATCTCTTAGCAATGCCAGCGTGGTGTAGTTACACACCAGTCGCCCCTGAACGTACAAACAGCCATTGAGCAGTGCTGTCACTGCTTGGGAGTATAGGACAAAAGCAGAAAGGAAGATACCTTCTAATAAGCAGAGCCATTATTGTAAGAAAAGGAATAAGAAAGCTTAAAAATGTGGCTGCTGCTGAAATGCAAGGTTTTCTGGCCTATACACCTTAAGAAAAAGTTAGTCCTTTCCCAACACTATATTAAATTTGCAAAACCTGCTATTTGCATCTAAATGTCTGCCCCATATATGAAGTGCCTGGAAACTTGCTTTTGTCTTTAGAAGGGGCTTGTTCAGAGATGTCACAGATCTTAGATGATGGATTGTTATTCTGGATTTTATAGAATCTAAAGAGTCTGCAACTTGATGTGTTCATCTGCTCCTTTTTAATTTTAATATACCCATATTTGTTGCAAACGTTTTCACTGTGCAAGTCCTGTATGCCACTGCCTTCAAAACCTTGTCTTTGCAGAATGTAAATCACATCAGAAGAGAGACTTTGGTGATTGAAATACTTCAGTTATCGGAAGGCTGACATGGAACTATTCCCCAGTTTAAGCTTTTTAGTGACTATGAAGGTTTTATACATGCAGTAGCTGAATGATTTTTTTTTTTTCCTGAATGCTGCTAAATTGAGTTCAGTATATTAGTTTATACCTGTTTTTTGGCTAATGTAGCATTTTAAAAATGAATTATCAAGCAAATAATTTTAAATTTGTTTTAAATTAAAAGCCTTGTTGCCTGGAATAGCCAGTGATACAAACCAGCTGTGCAAACCAGCTGTACAACTGCTTGATTTAGACAGGTTTGCAGCTGCTTTACATAACCAGAGCAATGTAAAACAGCTGGGCTGCGTTTGGGAATTTGGCCTCAGAACTGTTAAAAACTCAACTGGACAATTCTGAAATTCAAGAATGATCTCCATGGTCTAGGGAGGACTGTATTCAACTAATGCATTGATTTGCTTGGCTTCATCCGGCTAAATAATCTTGAAAGTTCTGTTTGGATGTAATCTGTGCTAGAGAAACTCTTTCCATAGTTACTGTTTTGTCTTAGCTTGCTTACATTTTTGGTAATTGGATCCTATGATTTTCATGTTGTGCAAGTTAGATACTTGGAGGAATAAATTTTTTTACATTACCCCATAGCAAATCTTAAAGATTAAGTGCAAACAGATCAGGTTGGTCTAGGCTAACACAGATATTTCTATGCAAAGATAACTCTAAATCAGTTAATTGCCACCACCACAGCACTGAGACCTGGAATCACCCTTTCTGACTGGGGGAATTTAAACTGATTTTGGAAGCATAGTTGCTAAAGTCACTTTGTATAAGCAGTGGAGGAAGACAGGTACGTTTGAGAAGGGATTTCATGTCTTAAGGAGACTGACTTGTGTTCTGTGAATGTTTTTCTCTCTTCCTTTGGCTCCCTAAATGTTGATGAACTAAATCCTGACCTAAGTTCCGGTTTTTCCATCTTTCTTGGCAGAATTGTTCCAGAAAAACAAAACCATTACATTTGGTTTTCCTAACAAATATATTTCTTGTTTTAATTCTGTAATAGCTGATTGAGCAGTCATTCAAAAGCAGACTTCTTAAAATTTATATAGAAAACTAGTACCGTATTTGACATGTAGATTGTAATGATATGATCTTTAGAGGCACTGAGAACTTAAAGCTGGGTTACCTTTGTTTAATGAACTCTGTATGTCTTGCCTTTCTTGTATTTTTTTAATTTTCCAGTGTTTTCTGGCATTATCCATGTTCTGAACAGTGGAATATATATTTAGAATATAAAATTTGCCAAACCTCTTAACTCAGAAACTGTGCCCCTCTCAGTACATTGCAAGATGAGATATGTGCATTTTAGAGTGCTCTATTTAATTAAAATCATTATTGTTGATTAAAACAGTTGCTTCCCCCACAGGAAAATCGAAATGGCAATCTGGTGGAAAAACAAAAAGAGTGACTCAAGGAACACACAAGAGTGCAAAACAGGTATCTACTCATTTTTTATTGTGACATAAAATTGATGACATAACAATGTTTTTCTGTGAGATCACTGATATTATTGGCTGATTAATACTTCTCTAAAACTGTGCATACATTGTATTTTTAAAGCATATAAGTTTCAAAGTCAGGTATTCAGAAGTTAAAATTGCCAGAATTTAGGTTATCTTCCTCAGCCTTTCCTTTTGGCACTTCCCAGCCTCTGCACACATGACTTATGGGCATTAAAGTTATTTTAAGGAAAGTGCTGTTCAATAAAATGATATAGGATGTTCTTCCTATAAGCATGCTGCTGATACAAGGGCTGCCTTTCCCCCCAGTTTCTAATTTAAGGAAATGTCTTGACCTCATGTGTTAGTGGCTCAAGTCCGCATATCTTATTTTGGAAAAAAGTTCAGGTGAGTAAAATTTCCAAGAGTTATGACTGGAAAGCCAGTCTGAATGAGAATTGTAAAGAGGAAACTGCTCCTATTTTTATTCGGGATTTTTTATTTAATAAATAATAATTAAATTACATTAATAAAGTAATACCTCAATCCTTCCTTATGTTTAATATTTTTAACTGCTGTTTTTCTTTGATTTATGGATTTAGCCATTACGACAGCTTTAGCCATTTAGTATTTTGAGGCAGCCTGTCAGAATTTGGTAATAAAGCATATGGAAGATGTTATTTTTCAAAAAAGAAAAAATGTTCTGCTTCCATAGGTATCTGCATCTTTAAAACACAGGCATGTTATTTTCCCAGTTTAGTTTAGCACCTATTAACCTTGTGTTCTCTCTTCACACACTGATACGTTACAAACACTGTGTGCCCTGGTTCCCCTGGTCTGTGAGGGTGGAGTGTTAGTGTTGTAGTTGGGGCTCCCTGTAAGGATTTGCCCTCGGAGTATTGAGGGTGTGAGAGCAATGTGCTGCACAGTTTGGGTTCTGTCTAACTTGGGGATTATGTGAATACTGAGTTTTCAGGAGAATGCTTGGTTGCTACTCAGTGGCTCTGTGTGGGATTGCTGTCCTAAAGCTCTTGTCGACACAGTGCATTCCTGGTGGGGTCAGTTAAGGTTTGAAATGGACTGCTGAGTGTCTGTGCATCTTGGCATCTCAATTTGGCATTCAGCACCTGTATTTCTACTGCTTTTCAGACACTGGATACTGCTGTACTTGGTGGCTTTTTTGGCTTAGTTTTGTTGAGCTTTCACTCTTAATTTTCCTTTACATGTAAATGGGCCACTAATCTCAAGAAAATAAACTTACAAGAGCTGTTTCATACGATCTTATCAACCTCATCTTCCTTTCACTAGGGTGCTGGCAAATATACATTCAATACATTTTGGCATCCTGAGAGTATAAATATACATTGCATACTTTCCACAAGTGCAAGGCACATTACTGAAACTACTAGTGGGAAAAAAAAAAAATTAAAAAACACCAAGAGAGATTCAGTTTTAATGTCACTTTCATCGTCCACGCTGGGTTACTTGGGATGTAAGAAGGGGTATTCCCGTGTTTGTTAATTTCAAAGGGACATAAGCTTTGCATCTTCCGCAGTTGAATATTTGAACTATCACTGCAAGTTAAAATATTATTTCTAATAACAAACTACCAACTTAATGTTTACCTACTTGTGTGGTAGTTTTTACAAGAAATTAGGTAGTTTAGAGGGTTTCATCCTTTCAGAGGTGTTCTGCTGGAACATGGGTAGCTGTAAATGTTGCTTAGGTTATACTGACACCCTGAAAATCTGCTTACAGGATAATAATGGAACTGCTATGACTTGCAGAGCCTACACTTGGTGTTTTCCTCATTAAAATACTGCTGACATATAAGAGAGAAGATAAATGGATGCCAAATAGAGCAGATGGATAACATTTATTGCTAAATATCAAAACATATTCCATGACGTTGTCTTTCAAAGATAGGTTTGAAAACGTATCTTTCAAATAGTGGGAATTACGCACATTTCTCATTCCAAAACAACTGATCCTTTTTATCAGCAGTATTAGCTGAATGACTGTAAACCTAATCACTTTCCTAAGGTCACATCTTATAAATACAGGCAGCAACAGGTAGCACTGTTATTTTAATGTAGCTATTTATGATTCTGTAGTTGTGCTTGCGTCATTATAAACTGTAGTTTCAAGGAGCTATAAATTAGCAAGTATGTAAGCTGTGCTTTAAATGTTTTTATACAAGGCCTCAGCTAAGGAGCATCTTTTCTCCCAGCAGTTTGTTAAGAGGTGACTTATGTCACGGAAGAAAAAATATGAAACCCTTCTGAAATTGCTGTTCATCAGTTGTTTATGCCATGCATCTTTCTGAACATGGCTCTCGTGCATACATTAGCTGGGGTTCATCTGGAGTACACTTGGAGCACTTGGAGATATATGTAAGGGTAGCAGAGATGTTGGTGTGATTGTAGTAAATCAGGTGCCCATTCTTCTGCTTCTTACAGAAAAATTAGCATCTCACCCCAAACGCAGGTGAGAGCATAACCATTCTGACAGCACTGTGTCTCCCTCCCTGATTGCAAAGTGGAATTTGTTTAATGATGTGTGGTACAGGACAAAAAGGCTTGAATCCCAGCCAATTGTTCTGAAAATTACACTATTTCTAGTTAGTGATTAGATATTCTAATTATAAACACTGTGTACTGTTATATGTGGTGTCTGTTTCGATTGTTCTTATTCAATCACCAAAGTAGAGCATTTAAAATAGGATTTTAATCCCTACAAGAGTACTCCAGTAAGAATTGTTTTGCTGGAGATATATGCCACAGTGGACCAGTGCATCAAAGCTACAGTAAAGGTGCTATTAAAATAAATACATTAATGAAAAAAGCCAACCCAAAGCAGACTACTTTAACATGTAGGTGATACCTCCATCACAAAGTAGCACACAGTTGGGTGTCACTTGGGGTCTACTGGGGATGCTTGTCCACTGGCTATGTAATGCACAAGCTTATGGTAACAGGATTTTACTGTTTGTTTTCTTTTGTTGGAGAGAATTTCAGATTTAATAAGGGCAGTGTCATGGGACCAAGTGGTGATTTGGTATTTTTAGCCAAATAGGTGTGCTTCAGAATCCTTTGGAATATCCCATCCCATGCCATTTAGCATGTTGGCTGTCCCCTGCATCTGTGCAGCAAAGCAGGACTGGGTCAGTTAAGTCTGTGTTTTAGGGTGAGCCACATGAGCACTTCACTGGCATTAACACGTATTAGCATGAGGGTTTTAAAACAATCATGTCATATGTAATGTCTTGGTAATAGAATTTCCCTCTGGTGGAATATTGCTGGTATGTTTATTAGTGAAATGCTATTTTCACCTCTGGATATACACACCTGTCAGAATAAGTAATACAGGATATGTAATTAGAAAATGTAACTTTCCAGTGTGCTGAGAGGCAGAGGATCTCGTACTGTTGTGGAATGAAAATATTATAAATGTCAAAGAAACAGAATCTAGTTGAACATAAGTGCTGCCTATATTTAAGAAAGTGTGTTCTGAAAAACTCAAGTCAGTGCAATGATGTCTTCTTTAGTGGAGTTCTTGTTTACAGGTGTTTCAATATGTTGATAAAAGGTGTGTTGCACAGAAACCCAACTCTTTACCATAATTCTGTTTGTTGTTCTCCTTTTCCCATGTACCTTCTTGTTTTCAGAACACTACCTTAGACTGTAAATTAACAGCAGCAGGAGCTGGAGATAAAAACTTTGACAAAAGCCCAACCAAAACAAGGCAGCCTCGAAAGGTGGATCTGCGGGCTCGGTACTGGGCATTTCTCTTTGACAACCTCCGGCGGGCAGTTGATGAAATCTATGTCACATGTGAATCAGATCAGAGTGTGGTGGAATGCAAGGTAAGGCTCCTGCTGTTCTTGCCTATCTGGCTTCTATCTGGCTTTTTTTATATTTTACAAAAAAGGTAAATGAGGAATTAGAGCTTCAGAGACATGTTATTCATTTGTATTTTGTGTAGGCTTTTAAATAGGAAAGCTGAGGGCATATGTACTCATATTTAAGAGAATGCTTTCATCTTGAGCAGAGACTAATTTTTGAAGTGTATAAAAAAAGAAAGTTGTACATGATATTATTAGAGCTCAGGTTTTTGATGAAATCAGATTTCGTTTATTGAGCTCTGATTTTGTTACTTTTCTGACTAAACACTGATTGATTTACTTTTCCGGGTAATGTCCTTTACTGTAGGTGGCACTGTTGCAGTTCAGCCTTTTTCACGTTCATTTGCTTCCTTTTAGGTGGCTTAATTACACACTGCTCCCTTTCTGCAGTGATAGTTATCACTCTTCTCATTCTCCCTTTGTTAAGAAAGTGATTGGTGGTCGAGTGTAAACAGTGTCTGGTTGGGATGTCACTGTTAAGACACTTCCCAGTTTCAGATAACCTGGATTTGTAATAGCTTGTGCATCTGGTTCACATTTTATTGTGATTTTCTAGTAGATCTGTAGAAATACCCTTGTCATTTAATAAAAATCACTCATGCTTTGGAAATGGAATTTATCGCAAGCATTAAGAGAAGTCAGAATACATTAGAATAGAAATGTTAAAGATATGACTTTGTTTTCATATTAAACATGGCTGAAAATTCAACACATTCTGGAAATGATTATCTAATCACTGTAAAAAAAATCATATATCAATTTAAGTAAACTTTTTTCTTATCCTATGCATCTCATTCTCTGCTGTAATCAGACACGGCCAAATTGCCTTTGAGATTAGCGTACAAATACATTTCATTGAAAGCAGCTTTGAGGACTGAACAGTAGCTCAGAGGCTTCCAAATCGCTGGTTGGTCTAACACAATTTAACATTTTGGTACTGAACTGTCTTCCTGCTCAGGAAACTTCTCTGTAGAATTTTTTGGTTTAAGAAAGTCAGCCAGCCTTGCATTGTAATTAAATTAGCATTTTAAACTTTTGTGACTGAAAGAATAGAAATGTATTTGTATCATTATCACATATTTTGGGGGTTATATATCATTCAACATTTTAATTGGGCTACTTGATCTGCTTTTGGAGGGGCATACTACATAGCCTGAGTGAAAAGTCTTCATTTTAGCTCTTGACTCTTGACAATGATGTATGTATCTGTGTGGATCAGGTTACTTGTTTGCAAAACACAGGTGAAAAAAACCAAAAATGAGCAAACAGGGCAGTCCAGTGTCAAGTGTTGTGAAACTTCTGTAATGTTCACGTTACTCTTCCCTTTTAAAAGATCTTTTTTCTCAGCACAAAAGTGTGCCTTACCTGAGCAGCTGGAATATGTGTTTGTGCTGTGGTCCTTTGTCTGTGGGATTTTCTTTTACAGGTTACTGTTAAATGATGATTATTCTTTTGATAAATTACTATCATTTCTGTTAATTAAGATATGAAGTGTAAAACTGTTTAGTCTTGCAAATTATTTTTACTAATAATGTTTCTCTTCTGTAAAAAATTCTATTGTTTGTCATTATTTTATGGTGGTTTTGACAGACACAGTCCAGTTTCTACAATTTTGACTGCTGGACAGAGGTGGGAAATAATATTAAATAAGAAACCAAAATAGTCCCACTGCTAACCTTTCCTGCATTTTTTTAAAGTGGTATTTTGAAAAATCCTTTCAATTAAGATAAATTCACGTTAACAAAAACTTCCTTAACTTTGACTTTTTAAACTTCTGTCTTGGTCAAGTGGGCATGTGCTGTTCCATTTAAACATTTTAGTTGCATAAAGGTTGTCTTATAAGAAGACACATGTAAAAATGAAATGTGACAACTTCCGGCATTTTAAACCTTCTGCTTAACCTGGTATAAAATGTTAGTTGGGGATTTTTTGGTATTTTGTGCCTTTTGCTCTCCCGTATCCTTACAAGTTGTTATAGTTTTATTGATTGCGTTGTCACTGAAGATGTTTGATGCTCCCCAATGGGAAAGGGCTCTGGTGGCTCTTTGTGGTTGAAACTGCAGACAGAAGGGTTGTGGTGAGGATCCAAACACTGGAAATGTGTGTAAGAGGATCAGTGCTTGTGTATATTTTCTCTCAGCTTTGGGCTCTGCTGAAGCTGGCATTCTGCTATTGATTTGGAATTGAGAACTCTCAAATCATGTATGTAGATATATAGATAGGGCTTGGATGCTTTGTATGTAAAGGTATAATGAACATGGTTGAGTTATTTCTGAAATAAAGGAAGAGTTCTCAAGTTTAAGCATAATCTTACTGTACACAAATTAGTTTGTGCAATAGTGATAAGAGATTAGATATATCCTAGTAGATTTGGCTGTAACCTTCAACATTTGGAAATGCAAATTGTATGGATATTCTGTATATTAGCTAGGTTTCTGTGTGTCTAACATTTATATGAATATTTTACCTACTATTTTCTAGGTTTGGGTGGCAAGTGTAGGCAGAGCAGAAATGGTAATGCCTTTAAATCTCTTGCTGTATGATAAAGGAATTAAGAGCAAAAGATTTGTACATGGATGAAGGCAGATTCTGTTGTCAGTTTTGGTTAATGCAACAGATGTCTTCAGCTGCTATTCTTCTATTGTGTTTTCAGGTGTCTCAGCAACTGAGTGTGTATTTATATGTATGTGTGTGTATGTATATATAAAAAAGAAACACTACACACTTATGTAAATCCTTTATTGATAGAGTTTGAGCAACTGGATCCAACACCTAATGGTACAGCAAGTATAGAAGAATATCAAACTACCTTTAATTTAATTTTGGGGGTTTTTTTCTTCTAGGGTGAATTAACTGCTTTAGCTGTTCTTTTCCTTTCAGAAAAGCTGAATTTTATCATGTAAAAATTTAGTGCTATATTCTTTTTACATTGCTGTTTAGTATTACTTAAAGCTTGTACAATCTCTTGTCTTTTCACCTAACATTAGTTACTGGTGTATTTCTGGAAGGTTTTGGCCAGGGTAGATTCTCTCTTGTTTCTAAAGCTTACACATACATTCTTAAATCAGTTTGGTTCAGTGAAAACAGTTTAATTTTGCTTGAGATTCTTATTCCCTCTTATGAAGTTGAAAATTCAGCAGTGAAGTTCTGTTGTTCTGCTTCTCACAGACAGCACAAGGTGAGGAGGTGGGCAAAGACTTTCACTTAAAAGTTTAGATATGTTGCACGATGTTCCTCTGCGAAAGAACCAACTGAGTCAACTTTAGTTAAGGCCTTTCGGTCGGGGGATGTCTGTGAGAGAGTTCGAGTTGATTGAGGCCTCCCAGAAGCAGAGGAGAGCCTCTCTGAGGGCTGCTTTTGGGCCTGGCCAGGCAAATTCTACTGATTTCACTCTCTCCGTGCAGACTGGGACCCCTGCTCATGCAGCTGATCCATCGCTGGTGTTTAGGATGGCCAGTTCCCCAGCTGGAGTATGGCAGAAGTGTGCAAGGCTGCCACTTAGCACTCACTCCCAAAATACACACCTTCTAGTTCCCAATTTGGGGATATTTACCTAGAGTATGTTTATATCTTCCTAAATAAATAACCTGTGGCTGTAATGTGGCAGTCCATGCCCAGTGAAAATCTCTGTGAGCATTCCTGCTGCCTCTTTTTGGACATTTACTTTTTCATTGTTGTCATCTTCTGCAGATGAGTCATCAGAGAAGGACAGGAAAATGGGTTCACAATCAAGCATTCAGTCTTACAGCTAAAGAGGGATGAGGTCTTTCAAAATGGTGATCTATTCTGAAAAGCCAGCATGTCTTTTAGTTGGCAGTGTGGGTATCCCTGTTCCTGCCTCTCCATCCTTTGCATCAGACATCCATCCATACATACATATATATATATATATATATATATGTGTTTAAATTTTGTGTGATTAAGTCTCTGCAAGTGCCACTGCATTAATTCTTACGGAGAAATTTTCCTTTGGTAATGGTTATGGTCCTTTGGAGCACATCCTTGTCAGGCAGTGGATTGTGGCTGCCATGTCGTAGGTGAATCAATGAGGAGCAAATGAGGCCAGATATGGTGCATTTCACACTTGGATCTAGGAGACCATGTGCTTTCTTAAAATATTATTTGCCATGTACTGAAGCTGATATAAGGAGAGTCCTTTGTCTAGAGGAGCTGCTTCCTTTCATCCTTTCCCAAAGCTTTGACAATCATGTTGGTTGAACCAACCCCAGAGCTGGCTTTAATTATCTGTAATTCAACTGTGTGAAAAGGCTACAAGGAATTTTTTGAAGCAATTTTTGTGTCAAATTACTGAAACACCCAGTTAAACTTGAAAACATACATTTAAAAAAAGGAAGAAGGAACTTAGTTTGTGTGCTAAAAGCATGCTCCAGTACAAAAAAAAAAAAAAAGGAGTTTATTTTGGTAAATACATAAACTAAAATATTCAGTATAGATAATGAAACAGCATAAAGTAGGCATGGTTTGTAAAACAGAACCCATATTTCCAGCTTGGCCAATAAGCTAAAGTACAGATGTGGTGACTGAGTTAAATTTCTCTGATGCATGTGCTACTGTTTTGGGTTGTAATAACCTTAAAATCATAGAGTCTTCCATACCTCCTTGTTTGCCTCTGCCTTGTTTGAGGATGGGAGAATATATGGATGAAAAGACATTTCAAAGTGGTTAAGGGATTTCTAAAGTGCACTTCTGTACTGAAGGATTACAGTCCCTATCTAGGACTCGAGTCCTGAGTGAGGATTGTTCTGATGTGGCTACTCTTGAAGATCGTTGTTGATTACGAAGTAATTAATAGGATCACCCAGTTGAAGAGACTAGAAGTCCAACTTTGAGATAAATGCATGGCAACCAGAGAAATGAGTGAAAGCTGGAGAAAAGAAGGAAAGAAAAAAAGAGACATGCAGAACTGTTGATCAGAGAATTGACGAGAACAGAGAAGAGAAGGCAACAGGAGTTATAGTGTGACTGGTTTGAGTTTCATGTCACTGATTTTCATTGAAGGGTTGTTTTTTAGCAGTATTGCTTTCTTGCTTAGTTCGAAGTGTCTCTTTAAAAATTGTATGGGATGGATGTGACCTTGAGAAATAATGAGATATAAAATTGTTCTGACTCTAGTGCAGCCGCAGCCTGGCCCATAAAGGTTCCTTTTTGTCAGCAGCTTCTCGAGCGGTGCGGGTTTGCTCTGGCTCCGCAGCGCGGGGTATCGGAGCTCCCGGCGGTGCCGTAGGTGAGCGGCAGAGCGGGATCGATGGCGGGGGCGCGGAGCCCCGCCGGGATTGTGTGTCAGAGGACAAAGGGATGGCGCCGCCCGGCCTGCTCTGCGCGCCGGCCCCAGAGTCCATTACAAACCAATCGAAGCCGTTGCAGCCAATTGGGGAACTAATTGGTAATTTTAGCTGGACATCTATATGGAGTTATCTGCATGCCTGCAACGGCGCTTTCAGAGCCACTTTTGTTCTGCTCCATCCTGCTTGACAAAATGGCCCTCATAGCTTTAGGGAGAGAGATGTGCATCAGTGAGTATGGGGCCGCTCCAGCTGCTTGTCTTGTTTGTATTCCCTTGTTCATAAAACATGGCTCGGGTTACAGCTGCATGGGTCTGCTCTGATCATTTCTGATAATGTGGAGCTAAACATTCCTTAAAATAGGTTAAGCCATTTATAACGTTTTTTTTTCCTGTGCCAGCTAACTTCAGAAATATAACTCATATTCACATTAATTCTGGTTTTTTGTGAGGAATATGTCAGTGGCTGACTTGAAAAGTAAATGATTCAGAATTAAATTTTGCTTTCTATGCTCTCATTGTTAGTAACAGTCAGCACAACTTAGTATGGGCTAACCTAAATGGACATGAATTGGATTAGAAAGCTGAAATTTTATTAGTGAAACTGAAAAAAGAACTGGCTGAAACACTTGACTTGTTCATTTCTTGTAGCAGACTTTACTTAAGAATTATTTTGGTGCTGTAAACCAACTGCTTTGTAAGAAAGATTTCTGTTAGCTTTTTTGGGGAATATTTCAAAACAAAGAACAACTTTTGCATCAGCAATGGGATTCTGTTTGATTTCCCTGGTGTCTGACTTTGTGGTGACTTTTCCCTTACAGCAACCAGCATATGCTCTGTATGTGCCTGAAAGAGTAGTTAAAAGGATACTTATGTCAAAACTGAAGCTGAATTTCAAAGTTAGAGTTAAACAAAATTAATATCAATCAGTATGACTTTATATGAAAAAGCATTTTGCATGCATTAGAGGTCCTTTTTCTATTTAAAGGACAATTAAAAGTAAAGATGTACAGGACGTGATGTTACACAAACGTTCATTAGTTACCTGGACTGTAGGGAGAGTGTTTTTAATGTTTTTGGTGTCAAAGGTTTTACTGTTAAAATTTGTAGTTATGCACTTAAGAACCAATACCTTCTCATTTGTAATTGTTCTCAAAATTTCTAAGTAATAGTTCTTTGCTTTGAACAGAAAATTTGGCTTATTACCAGCAGGAATGACTTCGGCATAGTAAAGAACTTGTGAAATAGCAACATTTTGTTGTTGGTGTTTTTCCTTATATCATAAAATTATGTCTCCACTTTATATTCTGCATTTGAAGCTCATTTAAGTTTCATAGAATTCAGGCTTCCTTCATGGATTTTGATTATTTTCAGCACATTGTCATGACAGAGTACAGGACACATTTTTCTTGTCTCTGAAAGAGTAGTTATGAAAGCTGCTCTTTCTGACTGACATGAGCTCAAACTCTCTCCCTTAAAGAGGCATTAATGTGCTTTGTTGGTGATAATCAGCTTTGCTGCGGGGGTGCCTTATGTCTATGTGTGTTTTGTCACATTCAGTCAGTGATTTTTGAGTTTATGTGTGGAATACAAGTGATTTCCTACCCTGCTGCATGATAAAGAATTGCTCCTTTCTCTAGCAGTGGCAGTAGATAACTGTAGTTTGCAGGGAACGCAACCGAGAGTTCCATTATATTGTGTTTTGCTCTGCTTTGCAGTGAAAATATGGTGCCATTATATGAGTAAAGGCAACTTACCTTGAATTTTTCATTGTTTCTGGATGTAATCTGACCTTACTATAAGTACTACATCTGTACATTTGTGCCAACTGGATATCAGTAGACCCAGTCAATAATTTCTTGTAGTTAAGGATGTTTTGATCAGAAACAAGTCTCTTCAGCCATTGCCATTTTGTCTATGACTTTCTTGCTGGTGTAGTGTGAAGTTAATTTATATGTCCTTTTGTAACAGTTAATTTTATTTGTTAGAGACCAGCATGTAGTTCCAGATTCAAACTACTTCATCAAGATTTTGCATATTCTGAGTAAATCTCCGGCATGCCCACATCATTTTTGACAGCATGTGTTTAATCCTACTCAGGTTCTGATGCTGTTGCCTTTGTGGAGTTTTGTATACTTCCACATCACAAACAGATTAATTGTGACATTATTAGTCTTTCACAGACCTGTTAGGTTTTATACAGTTTTGCCTACTTGATGATGTATGTCTGGCATATTTTAAAAGATAACTCTGACCAAAAAAAAGCATAAATAATGAAACAGGTATCCTTACGTGTGTTAAGAATTATTTTCTTGCGTTGCCATTTTGTGCTTACACATTGACGCTCACACAGATCTTGGAAAATATGCACTTTTTTTTTAGGATAAATGTTTTAATGATTGTTCACATAAAAATCTTAATTATCTGGTCCTTCTTGTTTTCAGGGATTGTCTTGGGTTTATTTTTAATGAGAAAGCTACAGAATAGTAAATGTCCTTCTTTCTTTTCAGTTTCTTTATTGGGGTGGGGGATTGTTTTTTAATAGGAAGATTGATGTGATGGTTGCTTTTCAGGAAGTCCTGATGATGCTTGATAACTATGTAAGGGACTTCAAAGCATTGATTGATTGGATACAGCTACAGGAGAAGCTAGAAAAAGCTGATGCTCAAAGCAGGTAATTAGATTTATATTTTTTTTAATCTACAGAGAGAGTAAAGTTCACAGTAAACTTCATTTTCTAGCAGAGATTCAGCAAATAGAACCAATTTTCCTTTTCGACAAAATGGCTGAGGACATTTTATGTGCATTGTCACTGTCACTTAGAACTGGAGGATATTTCCAGTCCTACCCCGATCCTTTCCTTTTAAATGGTTGGTGTGATGCTTTGTTCTACACTGGAATTTGAAATAAGCATTGCAGTCTTGAGAAGAGGCATTATTTTTGATATGGGTCTGACTGATAGGGTTTGGAGTTCATGTAGAAACAATTGCCAAGATGAATGAATGATTAAATTCAGCAGGATTTGTTAACACTTTGAGCATTTGTCAGTTCTGGTTTTGCTTTAAGGTGATAGAGGAAGGGTTATTGTATGTTTAAACTTTTCTTTCCTGGATTTGCAGACCTACTTCACTGGCCTGGGAAGTAAAGAAAATGTCTCCAGGACGCCATGTGATCCCAAGTCCATCCACAGATAGGATTAGTGTGACATCAAATGCTCGAAGGAGTTTAAATTTTGGGTATGAAAACAGTTAAGCAATTTATTGAAGCTAAAATAAAGATTCATTTGAAGCAAAGTTCATGAAAGCACTATTTTCTATAGTAACCAATGTATTGTTTTGCTGTTTATTAAATCATATAAGCAATTATTTGCATTCATAAAAGAAAAGCCCATGGTCTGTAAAGGAAAATCCTATCAAGGACTTACTTTTTCCTGGCTTTGTAATATATTTAATTACTGGTCATTACAAAGATCTGAAGATAAAATACTGTTAGTGTATTTCATGTTATCTGTTTAGTACTCTCTTCTCACTACAAAACAAAGGTTAAAATGTCTGTAACTGGCATTTTAAAATTGCCGGTGTGTGCAATGTGAGTGGCCAGCTGAGTGTGCAGAAGTAAATACAGGTCAAAAAGAGTGAGTGTAAAGTGAGATTATGATGATTCTGATGCGTGGCAAAACTGATACTAGTTAAAATGTAGAGTATGTTATATACTGCAGTAAAGCATCTTTTACTTGTTGAAATGAAAATACCTGAAAGCAGTTGAAGAAAAATGTGCATAAATTTAGAGCAGCACCGTCTGGTCCTGTCTCAGTCTGGAGAGTACGGATGTATCCAGCTGTAATCTTTCTCAGCATGTGTGCTGTAGTTCCCTCAGGTTTGTTGGGATCTAGGGAACACACTGCCCAGTTTCCTCAGTGGTTACAGTGTCCTCAGCAGAGATGTGACTGTTTGGTCAGCACCTCTGAGTACTGAGCTCTCTGAAATTTTGCATATCAAATATTTCTACAAAAATACTACAAAGTGTGTTTGGTGGGAAAACCGAAGTGTGTTTGGTGTAGGCCCTGTGTAGGTGTATCTACTGATGCCTACCTGACAGCATCTGAGAGGTGTCTGCTTAAATGCCTGGTGGTGGGGAGAGAATATGTACAAGCACTCAAATGAAACATTTGAATCTGGTGGAAATCAATGCTCTTTTATTTTTATTATAACATAACAGCTCAGCATGATTAGTCTCTTAGCTAAGCCTTTTTTGGATGTAATTACATGTTGCTATTGCTGCTGGAGCTGTTTTATTCACAATCACAGGGACATCATGAGCAACTCTGTGTTAGAGCAGGGAATAACAAGATGGGTTTTCTGTCCTTCACGCTTGCAAACTGTTTTCTTCTGTCTTAGTCCACCTGTGTGTCTCAAAGCAAGGCAACACCAGAGAGCTGCAATATTTTGTGTGTGAGAGAGAAAATAGGATAGAAAATAAGGGCTGAGACGTACTTGGTACTACAGAAACTTTTGGCAGAATGCTAGGAGTTACTAGGAAAGGAATAGGGAATAGAAGAGAAGGTGGTGGTGTATCACTGTAGAAATTCATGATTCATACCTCTAGTCATCTTCATATCTTCCCCAAAGCAGTATAGAAAAACTAGGAAAAGTACAGAAACTAGAAACAGGAACAATCAGGTATCCAACAGCATTGATGCAAAAAGAAAAGAACTTGGAGAAGAGATAACAAGAAGGGTATGATAAATAAAATTACTTACGTGGAAGATGAGTAGGGAAAACTCTCTTCATTATTTTTAATGAAAACTACTTGGGAGTACTAAATGATCAAACACCAGGCTTAAAGTGACAGGAGTATTTTTCAAGACTTAGTATGCAGAATTTGTTATTATGCATTGCTTTGGTTGCCAAAACCATGAATTCCTTAAGAAATTAGTATCACAAAGATTAAATTTCGTCTTGTTTATTAAAAACAAAGATTTGTTGAGTAAATTACAACAACTTTTCAGTGTAAATTGCTGCAACCTGGAGAGTTTGCCAGAGGAGAAGTAAGTAGTTCTGTACAGCACTGTTCTGATAGTCTCTGACAGACTGATAAAGCTTTCTAACAAACCATTCTGTTACTTGATCAGACACTAAAAAGAGCTGTGACTTTCATTTAGGAACCCTGCAGTGACAATTTCTGCAACACGCCTGGCTCCTTCTGGTGTAAGTTGGGCCGATAAGGTAAAAGCCAACCATGGAACTAAAGCTGCCAATCCCGAGCTGGCAACAGCACAAGCCTGTCTGGCACCTCCGGCACAGAAGTCACTGCGGAAAAATGGCAAGTCCCTTTCAGTGGCTTAAGTTATTTTCACAAACTCCGTGGTATTAAGTAAATTCAGAATGTGATGAGCTATGTTCTAAGCAAAATTAAACCTAGTTTTGCAAAATACAATGTTTGAATTAAGTATAGAGATAAAAGATTAATGCAGCCTTACATTGCAATAGTTAAGTTTGAGACAAAAGTGTGTTTTCATGTTTTTCATGTGTAGGTAACATTCTGCTGTATTTTCACTAACTAGAATCTGTTAAAATACCAATTTATAACATCCCAAGAAGCAAAAGGTCTTTGGTCGCAAACTGCCAATCTAACTGACTGCAGGTTGGGGTGGCTTAACAATATAAAGAATAATGCATGCCCAGGAGTCTGTGAAGAGCTCAAGATAGTTTTATATGTCCTGGGAGAACATGCTATTAGAACTGTGCTGAAGTAACAACTGATGTTGTTTCCTTGGAAGACGAGTTACCACATTTAGTTATGAATTGTTTCTCTAAAGATGCTCCTTGGAGAATACTTGATGCAGCATCTTTTGTTCTAGAAGAGATTGGTTTAGTTGCAGACATAAAAAACTACCATTTGATTTATAAAATTAGTTTCTCTGCACTGGATCCCTGAGGTTGTCTTCAGAGATGCATTTTTTTTCATTTATTTTCTTCATGTGTGGTCCCAGATGACTTTCTGCAAAACCAGCAGGCAGGATGTAGAAATGGATATTCTGAAAGAAAATGAAAAGTGGGGTTTGTTTTTTTTTTAATAAAAAAAGTTCCAGGAAGTGCATGTATCAATTGAAGATAGTTGTGTGTTCAACCTAGGAGTAGTAGAAGTCATGTATAGTGACTTGCAGACTTGTGGCGTATTATGGAAGTAAAATACCTTATCCAGAGGTCTTGCAGTGTAACATGAATGAGTTCAGTAGTGGATTCCTCTGCTCAGAGCAGAACCATCAAACCCATACTCTAAGGATGGCTGCTGCTTGCATAAGGGAATAGCTTGCTGTGTACAGTTGCAGTGAGCTGCTTAGAGAGCAGGAGCTGTTTGGCTGAGTTTTCAGCACTATAATTAATGTGTGATTCCACTTTTAATACATGCCAGTAGTTGAAGTTAGTTGTAACAAAAGCTTTTTCTTGTGATTATTGCTCATTTTAGAGGGACAGGCTCCAAGCTGTTGCTAAAATACCTTTATTAGGTGTTCTTGTGCATATGGAGAATGTTATTAGCTACACAGGGAATAAAAGTGATCTGTATTTCAATATGGATAACGGATTTTAAGAGGCTAAGACGAAAATGAAAGACTTTGTTACTTTCAGAGGCTTTTAGAGGGCTGGAGAATCAGTGTTGTGCTGTCTTTTATTGAGTGTTACTTGCAGCTGATGAGCTCCAGAAAGAGAGAAGCCACTTAGGTCCTGTAGTACTGGCCTGCAAGTGTTCAGTAATCTTCAAATCAAATGTACTATGCAATCCAGACTTGAAACATTTCATTTTAAGAAATAACAGTCATTCCTGCTAAACTTTGTTTATTCTTAAGAATCTCTAATTGCTGACATTGAGCATTGGAGAATTTCAGTGATTCTCTCGTGGCTGAATTGTTATGTTTTTAACAAATCGAGTTCTCTGTAGGAGCATGTTGTCTTTTGTGTGGAAGGTGGAATCACTTTGGTAAGATGCAGTTATCCTCACTGATGAAAGCACAAGAAAATCTGTGAAGTTTATGTGAAGGGAGCCACAGAGGCTCTTCACATGCATTATTGAAGCAGCTCTGAGGCTCGTGTGTCATCTGCTCTGCCCCTTCCCCAGCTAATGCACTCCCAGCTGTTTGGTGCCTGTGGGCCTTGGGGGAAGGATTCCCCCTGCCCCCTGTAATGCTCCCTTGCCCACCCAAAGCCCAGCTGGGGCTTACAGCCATAGGATTTCCCCAAACACTTTTTTCCTCCACTGATTTCCAACAGCATTATCATTAGCAATGGTTTTGTGATGTGGATGAGTATGATACTGTATCTGTTTCATGGTTGATGCAATTTCCAAATTTAACTAAATAAGCCCTTAGGGAGAGAGAAAATGCATTATTTTTCCATATAGTTCTTTAATCTTTCCTTTTCTGAATGCATAATTAAGTGAGATTAAATCATCTTATCTCGTTTCCCTCATTAAACTTACTGTTACCCTCAATATTTTAATGAATTTTAAAAAATTGTCTTTCATGCTTGAGTGTTTTTTACAATATGAAACGTAGTCTGTTCTTACTGTCTGAGCAGTTTCTGGTTGTGAATTCCCTGGTGCCTGTGGTAAAAAGTGAGATGGGTTATACAAGTTTAGAGTGTGTATTAGAAATGGAAGTAGGTGCTTACAATTAAAATAATTGTTCTTACAGATTTCAGGACAAAGAACAATCTAGAACATGTGAACTTCTCAGAAACACTAAATTTTTTTCTGTTGCCATACTTGAAATCTGGTTGGTTTTTATTGTTATTACTATTATTATCATTCTAATCTTTCTTGTATTAATTGCTCATGTCCATAGCTGTGAATAGATGTTCTCTGTAATGTAGCTAAGACTGGAAACTGAGCAGGATGTACAGTCCTCTAAAGTAGTTAGTAGTGCCCTGGTTTGGGCTCAGATGGGGCTGAAGTTTAGTAATGTGGGGGTTTGGGCAGGATATTACTGGCAAGTAAATTTTTTAGAAGGGCCATGCATCTCCTGAGGCAGAACCCCCAGGAGTTTGCACATAGGTGCCTGGATTTCTCTTAGTGGTGTTCCCAGTGAGGCTCCTTGGCCAGTTCTTCCAGATGGAGTAACTTTCCAAGAGCCTGGTGGCTGTGAGGGCCCTGAGATAACAGATGGCTTGGCACTTCCATGTAACACAAGAGCAGGCAGGGACAGCCCCGTTCACATGAAACTAGAGAATGATCAGGGTAGTCAAATGAATTATTCATTTACAAAGCTCTGGGAGTAATCAAACCGGGCATGTGATACTTAGCCTGTGGAGATGGCTACTGGGCTATAAGAATTCCAGACTTAGGGAATAAATATGGAGGAAGATTGGTGCCTTACTGAGTACTCACTTTGTCTCTCATTAGATGTGATCTAATGTCAATAAATGTATTAGCTTTGCTAACTCTTAGTTGAAAACATGCCTGGAAATGACTGAATACTGAACTGATTGGTGAATTTAAATGAGCAGGTGTGTTCTGGTGCACTGCTACTTGTCACATGGCATCACACTGTTCAGCTGACTCCAGGCAGTTCAGGAGTCTGAATACATACATGCATTAAAAACTGCTTTGTGTTTAAAGAAACAATAAAAAAACCCAAACAACATTCTTTCAAATGCAAGTATTTCTGGGCTATTAAAATACTTGGTTGAGTCTTGGGTAATAAATATGAATCTGACAGTGAACAAATGCAAATTAAAAATTGAACATGTATGGCTTTTATGAAAAGATTCATTTTTACTTTAGTAAGTGTAATTATGGTTTCACTATGCTCTGAATAATTTTATTCTGATTAATTCTGTCATTTTAGACTACTAAGAAATATGCCACGAGACAAAGAATCAACAGCCAAGAATATTCTTTGATCCTTTTAGTGTAGAAAAGATGCTTTTATGTAAAAGGTGACTTGAATTTTCAGAAAAAATAGAAGTGAAGTGTTTCAACAATCTTGTTTTGCAAATGACAAGCAAAAGGAATTGCAATCCAAAAGTTGCTGCAGTAAAGCAGTGGTGGTTCTTCGGTTGATTTTAGCACTTCTTCTGAACAATCTCTGTTGTCTGTTACTTGCCAGGGAAATTTCTTGGCCAGGTTTTGTCCTAAGCCAGATACAGCAAAGTCTTTGTGGTCCCATCAGTTACTAAAGTCAGTGGGGTGGGAGCAGCTGTGGTCCCTAAGGGGCCTGAGCAGTCCTTGTCCCACAGGGTGCAGAGCCAGATGCTGCACAGGCTGTGAGCTTTCTGCAGTAAATGTGATTGTGATTCCTGGGGAGTTAAACCCTGTTCCCTGGAGAATTGCTGGAGTTACGATTGTCTCTGAGAGGGCAATAACACATTCCCATCACTAGGTCCTGTAGGTAATGATATTTTTTCTGTGTGAAGATGAAGAAATGAAAAGAAAGCCAACGTTGCCTACAGGGTCAAATGGAAAGTCTGTGGCAAAGGAAGAAATGTAATTAGTGTGGTTTTGACTGTCATTCCCATCTCTGATCAGTGGGACACACTGAAATGTGTGCAAATGCACATAAGGGGAAGGAACACAGAAAGGCTTTTTGCAGACTCTGGTACCAGCAGTGATCTGAAGAGATCAGCCATATTCATTCGCACAGTTTGGGAATTTTGTTTACTTTAAAACACACAGCAATTTTTCTGGAGTGAAACAGTCTCAATAGTAAAATACCAAATTTTCTTTTTGCATCTGTCATTACCATTATTGTTAAGGTTTGGGAACAGTTATATAGTTATGTAAAAACAGCTGTTGCATGAGCTGCTCAACAAAGATAAATTCCAGTACAGTCCTGTCAAATTCCCTGGTAACTTAGGATTTGCACCAGCTGTTGGGCCAGGCTGCTGTGTTTCATCCTGAGATGTTAAAAGAACCCAATAGTCAAATGAGCAATGTTTGTAAAATGCTGGATGCCAAGGGCAGGAAAGGATGAAAGTGCCATTAGTTCTGGTTTTGGCTCATTTCCAGTTTACTGGTTACTGCTGCTGGTGAACATCGGTTCAAGTCCACCTAAAGGCTGTTTAGTCCAGATCATATGTTAAACCTTAGTGTTTGAGCTCAAGCTCTGGTCTTTATGCCTAAGCTACATGACCATCTTTGTTAGTGAAAACTTTAGAAATGCCCAGACAATTAATTTTTTATACAAGTTGTAGTCTAGATTATTACCTTCTGTAAAGCAGACAATTTAGTGTTGGGTTTTTTTGCATCTCTCCTCCTCCAGGTAAAAGTAATCTCCTACACCCTTCTTTTCCTTTCATGTGAATGATCTTAAAAGCAGCTTTTGCCAAAAGTATGTTGGACCGTATATACATAATTAGTTCTTGAGGTTTTTGCAAGAATTTTTGTTCAGCAAATAGACAGGCCTGAGCTTACCTTTCACACTTGCGAGTTGTACTGTCAGGCTTCAAAGAATCACTTAACAGTTGTTTGAAGATACATGGGAAATGATGTGCTGTTATTAATTGCTGGCCACAAAAATGCTACATATGGAGAAGGGGTTCACCTTGAAGTCTGGTCACATGTAAGACCCGATGCTTCAGGGAGACAAATGTAGTTTCAAATGGTTTTCAAGTATGTACCAATATCAGGTATCAGAAATGCTGATCAGAAAGTTATATGTAACAGCTATATAGAAATCAAAGTAAATTGAAGAAAACTGCTTTTCTATTTTCTCCTTCAGTTTGCAGTCCCATTGTAGCAATATTTTACTATTTCCTGGAATCCAGGAAAAGCAATTTTCTAAAAGCTGACACCAATTAGAGTATTTTTGTTATCAGAGTGAAACAAATAGAAAAAGAAGTAAAGAAAACACTGGAACAATAGTAAGCCACATTTCTGCTTTCCATGCTAAGTCGTGCAATTATGTCTGTACTTGAGCATTCACAAAAGGCCTCTAACATTACTGTTGCTGCAAAGAAGAGCCAATGTGGTTGCTTTGTTGTGCTTTACTGTCTCATGAAATAGCAAGGAAAAAGCATGGCAAGCTTAAGTACATGTTGCCATTCCCACACCTTTTTGTGTCTGAGTAGCTTCACTCTTTGCAGTAACAGAACGTGTCCCATGAATAGAGTTGTCCAGTGTCTGTAATACCAATAGCAATCCTGAAGTAAAAAGCTTTGCTAAAGAATATTTCATTGATTTTTTTGGTATTGATTTTTAAAGAGAACATTTTTCTCCCACAACTTGTGTAATACTGTAATAAAATAGTTGTTTCTAATGCTTCTGTTTACAAGTCTTCCTTTCTGAGAATGGGGGGTGTTTTTGTCACATAGATCGAAAGGATGCAGAGGGCTGGGAAACAGTTCAGCGTGGAAGGCCCGTTCGATCTCGATCCACAGCTTTGGCAACAAAAGCTCCTGTAGCTGCAGAATTACTGAAGTCCAGAGGTGACAGTGACAAAGAAAATGTAATTTCACCGCCAGCAGAAAACAAGCATGGGAGTTCAGTCATTGGCGGTGCTGCATCCGAGAGCACGGAGCTGGTACAGAGGGATCCTTTACATCAGTCTGAGGGTCCTCTTACTGAAAGGACTCAGGTCAGTACATAATTTTGTACCGTTTTCTAAACTTAAATCTTGCAACTTTTTCTTCAGAGCATTTTCTAAAGGTGGTGTTGTATACAGCTTTTATGAACTAACCAGATTGGAAAAGGCTTTTAAAATAATGGTTATTTTAGTTACATTTATGGAAATGCATTAAGATGTTGGCACAAATAGGCTAATTAAAATTATGATGCTGTGGACACCTTTTCCATGTTTTCCAAAAAGTCAGCAGTCAGCACATCTGATACATAGATTTCAGGTAGAAAGATCCAACTTTTGCGAGGTTATGAGCACCTGAAATAAGTGAAGTTATTTGCATCACTCACTGTTGTTGCCAGCTATTTCCTTAAAATCTGACTCTGACTTTAAAAATCAGTGTGTTCCATTTTGTTAATTTTGCAAATGCCTCTTGTTAGTTCACAGCCTCGGAAGCCAGTGGGAGCACTGGCACCGTGCTGCCAGGGGATTCCTTAGAATCAGCTCCTGAGATGCCTCCAGTTCTCACCAGTACTGACTGCAGTTCAAAAACTCTGCAGATGAATGAAGCCTCCTCCCAGAGCACTGACACTACAGACTGGCATCAAACAGAAAAAGCTAAATCTGAAACTGAAATGGATCCCTCAGATATTTCAAATGTGAGTGCTGCCAGATTGGTAAGAAATCTCATAAGATTTGTGAGTGAATAATAAATCTAAGCCTTAATTTTCTCGATCTGTGTTGCACAGTGTTTACTGTTAGCCTGATGTAAAAACTGTAGAAAAATCTATGAAGTACTTACTGTAGGAAAAATAATTTGTTGCACAGATACTTTTCATGATAGAATTTATTTCCAGTAAAGTTTCTGAACTTAAACTAGAAAGATATAAATGTGTTATTTGGAATTAAGACATCTGTGCTCTCATTACTTCTTCTAATAATGTCTGTGCTAATTTTTCATTTCCTTCCACTATCAATCATTTTAAGTCACACTGTCATTAAAGTCTTACTTCAGTTTCGCTCATCATTCAAACTGGAAACACATGGGATATCAAAATTCTCTCAGAAACAAAGTCAGACCTCTGCCTTTTAAGACTCGCTGAGCTGCTCTGCTGGGTCTTCCTTTACAACCAGCAATTTGGGGGAATGCCGTTCTTAAAGCAAAAAACGTGAAGTCAGTTTTCTGGTTTTATCTGGCTTCCCAAAAAGAGTGTCCTTTCCTGTCTGGAGAATTCTGCAGGTCTCAGGGTGTGTCTGCTTCACTGGGATTCTCTGAGTGGAGACCTGCAGTAATGTTACATAAAATCCAGGTTATACTTTCAGGTGCTTTGTTTTGTTTTGGGTTTTTAGGGGTTTGTGTTTGTTTTGGTTTTGTTTTGTCAGAAACTAGATTAAAATTCTGATTTGCAGAAGTTTTCCTGTAAATCACTTTCCCTTTAACTTTTGCAAACTGGAGTCCTTCTAGATAATTTCCAAGCCAAGTATCTGTTTGCTTTTAGAGCAGATTTCTAGCATCTCATCTACTAACATGGTTTCAGATGCTCAGTTATTAACAGTTCAGGATGCTGCCAGGTTGGTGGGATCTCTGTCTCTTGGAAGCATTTTACTACTCCAGATTAGACTGCTTTAAACACCAATTTGTGTATTGTGGCACATTGTTTGGTAGCTGGAGTGGAAGTGAACTGGTTGATGCTGGACACTAGAGACGGAAAAGCTAATCAGCATATTCAGGCTTACATTTTTGCCCCACTCTCTTGTCATGCATGTTGAAAAACAAGTCCAGCCTGAGATTCCATTGTATTAACTATGGTAAAGTTTCCAGATACAGTTCATGCAGATAATTTCCATCTTTAAATAATACTTTGGAGCATGATTCTTTTTGTGGAGGTAACAGCATGGCATGCACTCATGTCTCAGAGTGTGCCTTGCTTAGTCCCTAAGAGTAAGTATTTAAAACAGTAATTACAGGAGAACTGTCTTTGTGCTTTTAACGACAGTGTTTGTATAATAAGTTTTTGAATTACGTGAATAATTAATTTCATAAATGTTTCATGTAGTTATTAAATGAGTTAATAGTTGCTAACACTTTTAGTGGGCTTTATATTTTCAGCTACCTTCACAAAATATGTCAGTAAAAAAACTATAAGTAAAGAGAAGTTGAACAAAATACCATATAATTCATGTTAACTATGTGGAATCCTCCTTTTTGTGCCTGCTACTGATTTTGGGTTTTTTCTGGTGTCATGTTTCCTACAGTCCATGGCAGAAGTCCTTGCTAAGAAAGAAGAGTTAGCAGATCGCCTGGAGAAGGCAAATGAAGAAGCCATTGCCAGTGCTATTGCAGAGGAGGAGCAGTTAACCAGAGAGATTGAGGCAGAGGAAAACAATGACATTAATATCGAGACTGACAATGACAGTGACTTCTCTGTGAGTGCCCACTCCATTTTACTGTACCCAAATTCAAGCTTTGTTGTCAGTGGAGTATGAATATAGAATTTGTTAGTGTTTGTTTTGGCAGTAACGTAACCCATTTTGTATGTGAAATAGTGTCATGTAATAATTATACCGTACTGAGGTATATTTAGTCTTGCTAAAGTCAACAGCACAATGCTGCCAAGTGGTACAGAGTCCTCTGATCTTGCAGTCATTGTCCTGCTGCCTATTTCTGAGTGCAAAACAGGGGAGCTGGCACTTGTTATGTTCATTGCTAGCATGGAAGAGTAGGTGAAGCAAAAGGCTTCGTTTTTACTGTCAGAGCAGGAACAGCATGTACCTTTGGGGTGGCCAGTTCTGTTTGGAAGCATTACTGAATATTGCTGAGGTGGCACTGTTTAGTGTGTGTGTGCACCTGTGAGTTAAGATTTATATTTTTACTATCTGCTTCATATTAAATTTCAGGCTAATATGGGCAATGGAAGCATATCCTTCTGTGGTTTGTCTATGGACTGGAATGATGTTCTGGCTGATTATGAAGGTAAATTTTTATATATTACTATGCTTACGTGGAAATGACAGCAAAAATTTAGAAAAATGCCCATTTTACTCATGGCCAGTTAAGGTCTCAGAAGTTTCCCCAACACATTCCAAGTTATGTTATTTTCTATGTTGTTTCCTGAGGAAACATGGACTTTGTGTTCAAACTGTCTCTGCCTCTCTTTGTTCTTCAGTTCTCTTTCTGCATCTCTCTATTAGAATTCTACATTTTTTTATCCAGTGTTATATTAACATCTGGATAAAATGTAATAAAAGCATTAAGCATTAAAAAAGGACATATATTAAAGATGCTTCAGTCTGTGTTTGCACCTAGGCCCAAGGAAACCCATCTGAGAAAGAACTAGAGAAACTAATTCTTATTAATTGCATTTCTTGTAGAAAAGTGTGTTTAAATTATCCACACCTTTGTTTTTATCTGTACAGCTCGTGAGTCCTGGCGCCAGAGCAACTCCTGGGGAGACAGAGTGGAGGAAGAGCCCGCGCGTCCCCCCGGCCATGGGATTCACATGCACGAGAAACTCTCATCACCCTCACGCAAAAGGTGCTGGAGTTGTTACCTGCCTGGATTAGCCGGGGAAAACAAGCAAACAAACTCATGGCTGTTTGAAACTGTTCATACATCTACTCTGTTTAAGGCTGTGGGTGGAAAGTGCTACAGAAATCTCTCTATATTTTTTCATGAGTAGGCTCGTGCTACATTGTCCACTAAATAAAGAAGTCTAGAAGAACAGTACTCACATTTATAGGAAATAATTGCCCTCCAGTGACCTATTTGTTTTCTCTTACTGAAATGTCATAGAAATGTTTGCTACACTGTCAGTTAATATTGTCTAACTTGCTTTTGCTCTACTTTGGTTTTTATTAAAAGAACAATAGCAGAATCCAAAAAGAAGCATGAGGAGAAACAAATGAAAGCTCAACAGCTGAGAGAAAAGTTGCGTGAAGAAAAGACACTGAAGCTTCAGAAATTAATGGAGAGGGTAAGCTTTCTGTGATATAAGGGCCTGCATTGCTGCCTTTCAGAAAAGGATTTTTTTCCACATAGTAGACGTATTAGATTAAAACTAGTGGTGAAATGAAGTTTTCATCTACATAGTTTTCACAGCTGACTTGTGCATCACAGCAATTAAAGAAAACATTATTTCAAATCATGAACTTCTTTGACTGTTTATAGTAGAAAACCTCAGATTCAGGGAAGGCATGACAGGACTAGAAATGTGTTGCATGTATCCAACAGAAATGGTAAAACTCACCAAACTGAAGCAGCGTACTTTGGGTTAAACTTAAGGCAGTCTTTGTGTAGGGCATGAAAGTATTTTGTTACTGTGAAGAAAACTTCAAGTATTAGAAAATCCTGAGGAAAATTCAGGCCCTGTTGTCAGATACCACGTTGGTAATGAATTGGCTCATTCTGTATAGGAGAAAGATGTAAGGAAATGGAAAGAAGAATTGTTAGATCAAAGACGCAGGATGATGGAGGAGAAGTTACTCCATGCAGAATTCAAACGTGAAGTGCAGCTACAAGCAATTGTGAAAAAAGCACAAGAGGAAGAAGCTAAGGTAAGTGACTTTGTTTTCAAGAGGAACTATTTAGTAGCTATGCTTTTATATATGTTGTACCTCAGAGTGCTCCTGAGTAGTTTGTGAAGGACAGTGCAGGTTAGGTACGAACACATGTGAGCCATGAAGCAGATAAATGCTGATGTCTAAATGGTGCAGTTTTTTCTAATATGACTTAAAATTAATTAGCTGTTACTAGACATTATGGTGGGTTGGTGTGGAAGAAAGGATGGGTTGAAATGAAGAGCTGATAGTTATCTTGCTGCTTTTGTTCCTCACTGAGTGTGGCAGCATTTTTGGTGATACATAGTCCTCCTGGAAGGACTAGAAGATCTGATGATCAATTCTCTGCTTTCCAGCATGTAGAAGGAGAAGTGGGGGGAGCTCATTTTTCTTCTCCATTGTTAAAAAACCATTCTAGATCCAGCATTGTGTGTCCTCAAACAGTACTTGTGTTGCTGCTTTTTGTACCACTAATGTTGTTGAGCAGCTGGGAATAGACAGAGACCTGCAGTTAGCATGTGGCAGTTATTCTAAATTACGTATGTTTAGTGCTCTTCTGACTTAATACATAATTCCATAAGGCAACCACTAGATGGATGCTTTTTTGGTTTGTCTCTTTCATACTACTTTGGTAAAATTTTTAATGATTTAACCCCAGCCAGCAACTAAGCACCACACAACCACATACTTGTTCTGCCTCCTGTCCCATGGGATGGGGGGAGAGAATCAGAAGTGTAAAGGTGAGAAATCTCATGGGTTGATATAGAAACAGTTTAATAACTGGGTGGGAAAAAACAGTTCTAATAAAAAGGAAAACAACAAAGAGAGATAAATAATAAAGAAAGAGAAGTGATGCAAAAGGAAACAATTGGCAGTCCCTGAGCAATGGCCCCACACCAACCTCCTCCTGGTTTCGTTGCTGCACATGATGTCTTGTGGGCTCGAATATCCCTTTGGTCCCTTGGCCCTGATGCTGTGCAAGCCCTGCTCAACAGTAACTAAAATATCCCTGTGTTATCAGCATTGTTTCCAGCACAAATCCAAAACATAGTCCCATACTAGCTACTACAGAGAGAGTTAACTCTATCCCAGCCAAAACCAGCATAACATAAATGAAGTATTTTATTTTAAAGACTGTTTTTCCCAAGTAAAGATTCATATATCTCCTTGAAAATGTTTCATTATATGATGAGCATGTATCCCAGCTGTGATTGATGCAGCTGTTCATTTGTGTTATTCAAGATAAGCACAACAAAACTGATTTTGCTTTTTTACGTAGTTGCTGTTTCTATCTTGGATTAAAATGATTTCTAGACTGCCTAATTCAGTCTACCATACATTGATTACTATTCCATTACACCAGTGTGACTTCTGTAATTATATTAACTAAATCACACTTACCATAGTTCCCCAGATAAGCAGATGTTTCAAATACTGTGTTTAAGTGTGTAGGATCTGCTGCCTCAAGAGGTTCTTGTGTTCTGGAAATCAAGGTTAATTGGGCCAGAAGGCTTTACAGAAATAGCTGATGGGTAGGATAGCTGCAGACCATGGTAACTGTTGCTGCCCAGTTGGTTATCTAAATTCCCAGTGCTTGCTTGTTTACTGACCTGTAAAATCCGTTCTGTAAATGGATTCTAGTCAGTAAACAAAGTTACAAACATGATCTACCACCCTTTTTCATGATCTGTTTTTGCCTGTCTGTATGTTCTCTTTACCTGGTTTTTTTAGTGTGCACCTAAAAGTTCTTTTAAGCTAGCCTTTTCTTACTATTTTTTTTGTTCTTATGTATTTCACTCTCCTGTGGTTGAAAAAGATAATATATGTTTATGGAATAGGCTATATGGATAAGAAGTATTAGACCATGAGCCTTTTTGGTTTTTTCTTATTAATACTATGTATACTTTCACTTTTTTGATCAGTAAGTACACATATATTTAAAGTTAGCTCAAAAGACCTGTTGGATTCTACTAACACTTGTGTATTTTACTGATTTATCCATCTAGGTTTTAACATTACACATTTTGTGACGGAGAGAATGGACTGATGAAGTCACGATGCTGAGAGAATTTAGAGATTTTTCTGTATTTTACCCAAAGTTTCTTGTTTCTCTGATACAATTCAAATTCTCTTTTTATATTCCATGGGATGTCTTGTTTAAAACAAACAAAACAAAACAATACAAAATGATTACAAAACCTAAAGACTTACTCTCAAGTTGATGGTTTTCCAACCCATTCTGGAGAAATGTCCCACCATTTTAATTATATTTAATTAATTCGATAATTAACAAATGGATGGAATTCCCTAAGAATGAAACCTAATTCAACTTCTCAGGTCTTTTCTTAGGCTTTCTGATTGTTTGCAGGTAAATGAAATTGCTTTTATAAACACCTTGGAAGCTCAGAACAAACGCCATGACGTGTTGAACAAACTCAAGGAGTACGAACAGCGCTTAAATGAGTTACAAGAAGAGCGTCAGCGAAGGCAAGAGGAGAAACAAGCGCGGGACGAGGCAGTTCAGGTACGATGTGTCCGTCGCTGCAGGGGCACAGTGAAACACGGCATTGTGTTTCATTTTGGCTCTGCAGTTTCTCTTAATTCCTTTTTATTTCATGCCTAAAAGAGCAGTGAGAATTTGCTTTTCCCTGGCTAGGAGCGCAAGAGAGCCCTGGAGGCGGAGCGGCAGGCCCGGGTGGAGGAGCTGCTGATGAAGAGGAAGGAACAGGAAGCACGGATTGAACAGCAGAGGCAGGAGAAGGAAAAAGCACGAGAAGATGCAGCACGGGAGAGGGCCAGGTAACTTTGCAGTCGTTTCTTTGGTTTCCTTCACCGTTATCCTCCCCAGCAAACTGCACCTTCTCTACAACAGCAGTACCTTCCTGGCTTGTCAGGCTTAGGATTTTAAAAGGTAGCATTATTAAGGATTCTCGACGAATGGCTTGAAAGAAGAAATCAAGTGAGTCATCATAAATTCTGTAATAGGTTTTTGTATTCCTTACATACATGCACCATATAAGTTGCACGGCTGTATTTTATCATATTCATCTTAGTTTTATTGCTGACAAGACCTTGCAATAATTTGCCTTTTTCATATTTCACCTTAGTTTTCAAAGGAAACAAGATTAATGTACCCATGTTCCCCATTTCTTCCACTCTCCAGAAACTTTTGGACTTACTGGCATCAATGTGATTTTACGTTGTTGTAGACACCAAAGATTACATTTTTGAAGCACAAAGCCAGGAAATCAGGCTTCATTAATTCTGCTGCCTGTGAACTACTTGGTTTATAGTTTTGCCCAGAATTAAAAGGTCGTAAAGGGGACTTCACATGGACTTCTCTCTTCCTTTTGAACCAAACATGAGGTGCAAAGAGAATGAATGTTGGTGTGTGAGAGAGGTTTACTTTCAAGTCTGATGCAGTCTGATACATTCTGCTTGTTTCATCTACCAAATTCTGTTTGTATTCACCTCCTATTTCTCCCTCTTTTCCTATAGTTCCCTTGCCATAAGCATTCCTTAAAACCTTGATAAAAGTTAGGGTTTTTTCTGTGCTGGGGGTACACTAATGGTTCTCATTACATTTTTAGTGTCATGGCTTGTTTTCTTCAAAATTGTCATGAAGAGGATTTTTTTTCCCCCAAGTAAAATATTCAGAAATATATTGATCACCTTTCATCTTCTGAAGTCATGAGTGACATCATAAAGAGATTCAGCTTTCCATTAGATGTGTAATGAATTCTGGGTAGGATCTGTAGCCTTTCCTGGGACTTCATGGACCTTTCCTCAGTGTATTGAGCCACAATCAGAATGAGATGGAGTGAGTTGGAAGGGATCCTTCAGTATCTTGCTCTCATTTGCAAGTACTCTGGGAAGATTAGGACTAATGGAGAATTTGGTTATGCTGTTTTGGGAAGATAGACCCTGCATGTGTAAGGCTTCTACATCTTCCTGAAATTTGAGGAAACCCTCAAAGTAAGCAAATGGCTGATAATTGTCCCACTGTCCCCATCTTTGTCTTCTAAGGCCTTCTGCAGTTAGATCTTGTCGAAAATCTCCAAGCATACAATTCCTTGCTCTTTTAGTTTAATCAGTGTTAAATCTGCCACATCCCTTTGTTGCACCCCATTCGTTTCCTTAGGACACGTGAGGAGCAGCCGTTTCCATTTGCCTGCTGTTGGTATTGTGTCAGCAAATCTCTGTATTTGTTGCTATAACACTCAGTTTTCAAACCCTTTGTACTTGATATTGCAGTACCGTGCTTGCACTTGTTTTTCTTTGCCAGATGTTGATTACACAAGAGAGATTTTTTTTCTTTCTTTTTTCTTTTTTTTTTTTGATAATTTTGGAAAAGAGTAGGAAAGAATGTGTGCGGTGCCTTACAGCCTTACAATCCGGTGTTTCTGTTATGTCAGAGTCATTACATCTCCCTAATAACGGTTCTGAGGTTTCTCTAACATAGCAGAGTGAGGGGAGGGCTCAGTGTCCTGGGTTTGAAGCTCAGGGAGGGATGAGCTTGACAGGAAGCTGGCTGTCCTGTCCGTTCCATCCTGGATTGCAGTGTGTTTTGGTGGGGGTATCGTTTGCTGTTTTGTTGGGTTTTTTCCTGCTCCTAGGATTTGGCTTGTCCCCTGAAGATTTAATATTTGCTGGAATGAGTAATTCTTGCAGTATCTGCTTAAAGTTTCTTCAGTATAAGCTTTACCATGTGCATCTGTTGGTGATTAAAGCATCTGTATGAATGGAATTGTGTACTTAAAACTGACTTTTAAAAGCCCCTCTGCCCTTATGGTACATTAACTTGTTTCCAGTAAAGTTTTAGTTGTAATTTCAAAGTATTTTCTATTCCAGAGAGTTGAAATCCATAATACAGAAAATTTTGTTCTTGTCAGTAGATATCATAAAACTGTATAAAATACCCTAACCATGTAAAAAGAATGCTTTTCAGAAGGGCTTGTGCAGGAGTAATGTTGATGCTTTATAAATGGAAACTTGAGAATTTTGTTTCAAAGACTATTAACCCAAAGTATGAAATGGAAATAATCTGTTGTAGTTTGTAGCATTAAACAAGTATGTAAAAATGCAGACTGAAAGAATCAGCTAAAATGAGCTTGTAGTTCAGTTTTCCTTTCTGTACCTCAGGGGAGATAACACATAAATTACCTAATGCTTCTCATCGATAAACTCTTCCTCACCCCTCCCATGCCCACAGTAATTGGAAGAGTTCACTTTTTCTTTCTGAAAGAACAACTGTTTAGTGTTTATCATTTGATGTACTTCCTCCCCTGTCTTCTTTCCTATCTGCTTTTATATTTTCTGTGCCTTTTTGTTTTGAAAATGTTACTTTATCTGAGCCTCCTACTTTTATGGAATGATTTTGGTTTTTTCTATCAGATTTCTGGTAAAAAACCCAGACAAACAGGGTTTTTCACCCACACATGACAAAATCCATTGCAGTTTGGGTAATAGTCCTTATGTTAGGCTCTCTAGTTTTGTCGCTCAGGTTCCTTTAATTTTAGAATGCTTTTTGAATAGATGGCTGATGGCTTTGATTGATTCCTTCATAGCTCAGTTTTACCCAGAGCTTTCATTATGTCTTTGGCCCTTTAGAGCTGCCAGGCTTCTCTCCCATCACATTGTACAAATTTTTTTGTATAAACAGCATGGGTAGCTGACTTTCTTCCTCTTTAGGATTTAATTGATGCCTTGGCTTACTGATCACTACGAGGTTGTTCTTGATGAAACTCTTACCTGTGGGTTTCTGCTTAGTGGTTATAGTTACAAGTCAAGTTACACCCTTTGTTCTTTTCTCAGAAAGAAGAAAAGTCTAAATCTCTTCACCAGGGTGATGCTGTTGTTGGTCAAAGTTTTATCTGGAAGTTTCTATATTTGAATTTGTACTAAAGAACATTTTATGAAACACTGCCCTCAGTGCTGTAAGGGGTTTTTTTCTGTTTGTCGTTCTGCTCCTCCCCATTGTTTCACTGACTGCAGCCCTTGGCTGAAGAATGCAAATGGTGACAGGATTTCACATTCATCACTGTTTTGTAGCATCTTCTTGACTATCATTGCTCTGATTGGGACTGAGGTGTGATCCAGGTTCTGCTACAAAGGTTCAAGTGTCTGTCTTTGTTAAGTCATTCAAATGAAAACGTCGTTATTCTGTTAACTAAGTTACTTTTTGTTGTTTTTCTTTTTACTGAACCATCTTCAACTTCATTTTTGGGTTTTCTTGTTCTCCATTCCAAACATAAATATGCCAGTATTATTCATGTTTTACATTGATACAAATTCTCCCTATGCTTAATATCTTTTGGTTAGAGATCGAGAAGAGAGGTTGGCAGCTCTTACTGCAGCTCAGCAAGAAGCCATGGAAGAACTGCAGAAGAAGATTCAGCTGAAGGTATAAATGGATACATTAGTTGAAAAATACGGCAGTATTTCTTTGCACAGTTTAATTCCATTTGCTGTAATTCAGTGTATTTTTTCTTCATTGCTTTATTTTCCATTCAGCATGATGAAAGTATTAGAAGGCACATGGAACAAATTGAACAGAGAAAAGAGAAAGCAGCTGAACTAAGCAGTGGAAGACATGCTAATACTGACTATGCACCAAAGCTTACGCCCTATGAGCGAAAGAAGCAGTGCTCATTATGCAATGTAATGGTAAGTTGGGTAGAGGGGATGCTGCTGGAATTGCAAGACCAACCCAAGCCATGAAGCTGCAAGTTCTGCTTCACTCACTTGCACGTTTACTGTATCCCTGCTCTGCTTTTGTAAAAAGTGCACCTTATTGTTCTGTCCATAAATCAGGTGGGTTAGGGAAGATTTGAAAGAAGTGTAGAGTTGTGGGTAGAATGGAGACTGTGGGCAGTGCTCAGTTATTGGCTGCCTCTGCTGAGAGAAGCAAGAACTCAGGAGCATCAGATGGAAAAAGGTGGTTAAAAGATAGATTTACGGCAAAGTAAAGAATGTGGTCCTTTACATAGCAGGCAGCTGAGCTGGGAACACCTTTTTGTAAGATGCTGTGGATATTTGAATTTACTGGGAGTTCAGGGGCTGATTGGTTAAGTTTCGTTGGATTGAAATTCACAGAGAAACCGCATCAAGCTCAAGAAGTTCTTGAATTGAGTTTGGTTGGACGCTTAAAAGTGTTGGAAAGGAAAAGGAGTGTTCTCTTTGTCTCCTCTTTTCCTTTGGTGTCTTATTTTTTGGTCGCTGTTGGAAGCCAAGTACATTGCTTGGCAGCATCCCAACCTCAGCAGGGTCTCTCTGCTTGTGCCTGCCCTCCCGTGTCCCAGGAATGGTGGGGGAGAGAAGCACAGTCACTGAGCCAGAGCTGGGAGATCTGCTCTTGCTGATAACTGCTTTCACTGCTTTGCAAAGACTGTGCATTATTGGAGCCTTATATGCCACTAAGCATTATTTCTCTTTAATTGCTGCATTAAGCAAGATTGCATGGGATCACCTCAGGCAGTGCTGGAACAGAAACTTTGCTCAGCAGACTGGAGTCTTGTATACTCACTGACCATGCATTTCAGAATGAAACTCTGATGTATGAAATTAGATTGAAGTGAAAATGAGAGGAGAGCCCAACATATTTTTTAATCTATTATTACACTGCTGGCTAGCAAATCATTCTGTAATTTACTGTTAAGTCCTGCATAAAAGATGTTTATGTAAATTAGGTTGAGGAATAAAGTACTGTGCTTGAATTTCTGAACATACTCCTGACAAATTGGCATTTTTTATATTACATGTAAAATACTGTTGTTTAGACATTATGGAATTTGCAAAGGAAAAATAACCATTAAGTCATTGTCATTACAGATCTCATCAGAAGTGTATCTTTTTAGCCACATTAAAGGGAAAAAACACCAACAAGCTGTGAGAGAAAACAGTAGTATACAAGGACGAGAGCTTTCAGATGAGGAAGTGGTAAGTTTTGTACTATTTTTCTATATTTCTTCTAGTTTTAAATGCTATTCAGCTGAGTAGCCAATGAAAGTCTTGCAAATTCTTATAAAGGAGTTGAACAAGACTGTTTCTGTTAGCGTGGGTGTCATAGCAGACTGCCAATGAAAAGGAGTGAAAGAAACAGTGCATTCACCTACTGCAGGCAATTGCCATTGGAAGTAGATTCTTTATAAAATGTGACTAATTGCTTTTCTATTAACCAAAGGCATTTTTCATGTCACTACATTTATCTTTTCATCCTAAAAATCTTATACATTGCAGGTGTCGGCATCCTGCTTTTTTTCTTTGTTCCTTCTGGTTGCTTGAAATACCTTAGTCCTTTTTTAGGTGAGCAGATGTGCTATCCTATGCATCAAGGTCCGTAATGCTGCAAACTGTAGTGCTAAATTACTTCAAAATTTAAGATTGGAAACGTTTTGTAAGTATTAACATTGCTAAGAAGAATAATAGTTTTTCAGTAGCTTCTTTAGAAGAGTTGGCATTTAGGGTGATTTTTAGGAAGCATTGAGGACATTTTATACTGTACCTACTGTTTTGTAAAAAAGACATCTGTACAGTTGTCTCATTAAATTTTTCATTGCTGCTGCCAGAATTCAACTACAGTATTAAGTCAAGGCCTTTTCTATGAGAATTTGAGTTCTGCCACATCCAAAAAATTTTTTGAATGTCCCTGTATTTTTATATTTGTCAGATGCTAGGAGGAAATAGTGTGCAAGCCAGTTCTTCAGCACTGATTCAGATTGAACTTAATTGTGTTTGGAAATCTGTTTCCAGCCAAGCTGATTCAGATGACACTGTCCAGTAGTTCTGATTTTTTCACTTTCCTTCACAGTTCTTGTTACTATTTTTATTTACTGAAATCTCCTCTTTGTTTTCAGCTTCTTACATCTGGTTATAATATGTTTTCCTTTTTAAGAAGCTTTGGGGAGTTAGGTCTCTGAAGTACTGAAATCCACAGAGGTGGTTATCACTGAAAAAGCAGAAAAAGATAATTGGAGAGGCACAGTAGTCTGGAGGAATAAATGTTTGTGGAGTTGCGCTTTCCTGCCCTTTCCCAACTATAATGGAAGTACATAAATTGGTTTTTCAGTTTCTTTTTTTCTCTTGGACAGCAGTTAGTGGGAGTTGTGTGGTTTTGGATTTGGATTTTAGATGCCAGGCTTACCTAAGTGGATATGTGAGAAATCTCCATACTGCACATGTTTGCCTGGAAATACCAGCTGTGAGATTTCCCAGAATCTTTCCTGTTGTGGGCAGTCCCAGCTATTGACATTTTCTCGGATCTCTCTGGCCTTTACTGGTATCTGTCTGGCCACTGGTGACTGAACTGTGCCTCTTGCTGGGCAGCTGGCTCAGATGAATCTGGAGGAAAACGGTGAACTGGATTTTCTTTTGACTGGACATTACATGCTCTTCACATCTAATTTGATAGCTGAACAATTCCAGTGTCTGGAAAAAGGAACCGGGTACCAACAGCTGCATTTGCACCCAGCTGGTGAAAGAGAAGTTCCACTAGAGGGCGCAGAGATCCTGATTTTTGTGCTTAAATCCAGGGTTTCTCAGCAAAACATTTTGATGTGAACTTAAGACTTAGATAAAGGTTAAATGTATGTATTTCTGGAATAATGCTTAGTGCAGGAGAGAAAGGAGAGAACCATTTTAACTGAACGAACAGCTTGAGCATTACTATAGCAGATTTCAATATCCTTAATCAAGATGGTGCATAGTATTTGGCATACTGGCAATGTATGGGTGCTTCCATTGTTAGGTATTTTATATATTATTTATGGCTATATTTCAATTCGTCCAAGTATAAAATTCTGAACTATATTATCGTAACCTGAAATTTCCTAGGTCTGAGGCCCTCTCTGCTTTTTATTACTTATTTTTATTTTTTCAAAGAGCAGTAGTAAGACACTCTTTATAGATCTGGTTAGTATAAAGTAGGAAAGCAGTTTTATTTATCAGAGCAATCTGCTTTGTGTGTCCCTTTATTCAGCATGCATAGTTAATGCCATCCTCACAACTAAAGCATTCAGTAACTGCTCAAGTTTTGAAATACTTGAGAAAAAAATTCTAAAGTATTATATAGAAATGAACCCATATTCCAGGGAAGCTTTATAATAGTCATAGTTACTTATTTATCACTGTTTCCAATTTTTCAGTCAGTGAAGGTAACTCTACTGAGAAAACACTTGTGCTACTTAAAGTTATTGCTTGTCATCTGTGATGTCTTTAGATTATATATGTCTTGTGTGTGACCCTTCTTCTTTGACATAAAAGATTTTATTTATATCACCTTTGACCTAATAAAATTTCACCTTTAACCTTATGCACTTGACACCTCAGATAACTTACTCTTGATCTTTGACTCATTTTGTGTTCAGCCTGTTCAGTATATTAGGTAGCTGCCTGGAAAGAAAGCTTTTTTAAAATTCTAATCTGATCATAGAATTTCTTTACTATTATTTGAGAAATCATAGATTTGAAATATTTTTATTTTGTCCATATTGGTATCTCAGATTTAGGTATCTCTTCAAGACTTTGGAAACTGATTTAAGCAAATGATTATATAATTTCTCTTCACACAATAAAGATTTTTCTTGGTTGATTTGACTGTAAGCAAAAAGTCAAAAACTAATTAACGGTCAGGGACACTGATTCCTCTGGGCCAGATGGGTGGTAGGAGTTGATCTTGACAGAAATAAAAAGCTGATATATTTTAGGGGTCTTCTCTTTGCTATAGTGTCTATCTTCTGTAATTTTACAGACATTTTCAGAGGTAAAAGCAGACTTCGTGTCGGAGCAGTGTCCCACTGGTTTGGCACTAAGTGCTTATTGTACTTAATTCCAGCATGTCTTGTGCAGGAGCTGACAGCTGGTATTGGACCATCAGGGAGGTGAATTCATTTGTGGATGTGAAATGCACAAAGAAAATAGTTTTGCTATGAATGAAGATACAAAAATGAAAAAGCATGATGTTCTTTCTCAGATTATGTGGGAGCTTCATTGCACATCAGCCTTTTCGGTTTTCTTCATTTGGGGCTTTATTAGTCTCCAGCTGAAACAGGTGTAGCTTTCTCTTACAGCAAACAGCTCTTGGTTTTCCAACAGTGGTTATCATGTGAAAGCAAATTAAGTTCTGTTCACATTTGTTACTTCCTTTGTAACTTTGCTTTTGTCTGGCCTCTTATAGATACATTAATTCACCTAGCTGGTAAAACTTCCAGCAGGCTAAAAGTCATCTTCAGTATATTTCTGAAGCTTTCAATGCTCCCACTGTCCCACATCATTTCACCATTATCTTCAGCGCAGTAAGAGCGTCCTGCCTACATTATCTCTCTGCTTAAGTGCCTGCCTTCTTCCATCAAACTCTCAGCTTCGCCTTCTTTTGCATTGCCATTTTCTATGCTATTGATTTCCCGTCCCCTCTCTCAACATCCACGTTGCTTTTAGTTCAGCAAAAGATGTAAACAGTGTAAGCAATTTGCTTTCATTGACTTCACTGGAATCAATTAGTATGTTGGTAGTCCTGACTAATTGCTGTGCTGAATTAAAGCCTGTGTGACACAAAGGCCTCACTGAAAAGGTGCCTGCAAAAGCCATAGGACAACACCTGGTGATTTCATTAGGCTGAGGAGTCTCTGCAAGGACCTTGTAGACATTTTCTTCCACTTGTAGCTCCTACAGATTCACTTTTATGCCCCTCTGCTTTCCCTTTTGTCTTTGCCTTTCTTGTCTCCCCTAGTTTGCTTGGAGAAATACACCCAACAGCTCCCTTTGAGCCATTGTCCCAGCTCTCTCTGTATCTCCCGGTGTTTAAATGCCATGGTTTAAAGGGACTTTCAGAATATAAATCATGTCATTCCATGTGGTCTATGAATGTTTCTAATAAGTGAAAAGTACTTGTAAAAACCAGATGCAATAGATAGCTTGGCAGGGTTTGGTTAATTTATGTAAGGTGCATGCTAAAATTTTATGTATTCCAAAGCAGGATGGAGGAATATTAAGGAACTGTTGTTTGCATATGTGAAAAATGTGCTTTTTTTTATCAGGAGAGAAAACTGATTCTATTGTCATTATGTAAGGGCAACAAAGAACTTCTAAGAGGTATATTTAGATCAAATGAAAACATAATCCCATGATGGAGCAGAGAGGTGACTGTTGTCTGAAGACTGACAGCGTTAAAATGTGAGGATTTATATGAAGACCTGGTTGGTTGAGCCCACCCACATTCCTGTAAGAAAAGCTGCTGGCCAGTAACTAAAGCTCCCTCTGGAGTGTGGCTGCCCAGTTGGCTGGGGCTGCAGTGGGAGCCTTTCCTGGCCCAGCTCTGCCCAGGCTGTAGCAGCTCTGATTTACAGAGTGCCTGCCTGTGCTGGCAGCTCCTCCGGGTACGGACACCAGCCCTGGCAGGATGTGGTGGGAGCCTGAGGCAGAGCTGTGCTGGTACCTGTGCTGTGCCAGCCAGGTGAGCTTTACAGCCAGCACCACACACAGGCAGAGCTCGTGTTCGTAGCAGTTGGAATTTCTAAAAGATTGTTAGATTTTAGGAGTGAGGAGTTGTTTCTCTGAAAGAAACCGAGGTGTTTTCCTGGAAGTGTGTGCTGCGTCCCATTATTTCTTGCAGAGGAAATTACTGAGGGAAAAAGATGTGGCAATAGTTTAATATTTACAAGGAGTTTTCTTGTCTAGACACATGGTAATGCCAGGATTTTGCTAATTATTATTTTTTAATACAGTATATTTTCATTACAATTAAATTATATATAACTATTGTTTTATTGCTTTAGCCTTCACAGTATTGAAAAAAGGCTTTTGTTTTCCTTTCTGAATCAGAGTGTTTTCAAGTTCTTCTATTTAAATGTATAATAGTGTTCTATGAACTCCTTTGGTAGCCTGTCTGAAAGATATGATTAAGCAAAATGGAAAATAATAATACTAAGCATGGCCAAGTCTGTAGTTTCATCTAATAGAGGAGTTTGAGGTGTTGATACCTGTGGGTATGTGGCTTTTAAAAATCATTATACACAATTAATAGTTCTCTTTTTTGTTCTGGAACACTCATGGGTATGTTACATGTCTGCCTGTATTCACAGAGTCACAGACTGGTTTGGGGTGGAAGGGATCTTAGAGCTCCTCCAGTCCCACCCCCTGCCATGGGCAGGGACACCTTCCACTGTCCCAGCTTGTTCCAAGCCCCGTCCAGCCTGGCCTGGAATGCTTCCAGGAATGGGGCAGCCACAGCTCTGAAGTCAGTGCCCAGTGTGTGCAGCCTTGCTCCTCCCCTGGTGTGTTTCCCTTCATCTCTTCTGACGTTTGACTGCTCCATTATGACCATTTACAGCACAAAGAGATGACCCTGACCCAGCTCTGGTGGTACTGAAGCCATTTCTGGGTAATATGGTGGTGCATATGTTTTTGTCATATGTAGAACAATATTCCTGTTTGCTTTATCCACAGACTTCATAGTAAATTCATTTTTTTTCTTGGCATCTGATTATAGTTCTCCAGCAGTAGCCCATTTTTCTTCTCTATTGCTCAGGGGAAACAATCTGTAAATCACTTGCAAACAAGAGC
>QWTY01016375.1:49485-92052 GCA_008033365.1 Pseudorectes ferrugineus
TTTTTTTTTAGAGCAGGGTTGTGCTGGAGGAGTGGAATTACGCCAGGCATCTGTGGTCCATTTTTGTTTATGGATGTTTCATATCTCTTGTATACCTGTGGTCCTTGCAGCCCAGGAGCTCTGGCCATGTCATTCTGCTGTGAATACTTCTGTCCTAGAAGACATTGTCATGAACAGTCAAGTGATTATAAAGTCTAATCCATGTTGCAGCTTGCAGAAGGTCTCTCAGTACCCCATACATCAATTCTAGTTTTCTGTACTTTGCATAGCAATGGCTTCTTACCTTTAATTTATTATAAAGTGTTGTTTTTCTTGGCAAAAATGTACGTGATTAATTGTTTATTGGCCGTGCCTTTAATTTTGATAGATCACTGCCAGCAGCTGCACCCTTCCTATTTTTGGCTTGGATATCTTGAGTATTCACAGCCAGTAATAAAAACTACTGCTGGCAGGCCCAACTGCACTCTCATCCCCCCCTTTCTCTCAGTTGTCCTTGCAGCCAGATGATAATGTCAGTGCCTTCCAGCTTTCCTCCCTCATCTGCAGGGATGCTTTCCATGGCCAGGATGCAGAATTCTCATTCTCACAGAAGAGACACCTTTACTTCGCCTTCTGTTCCCACATTTCAGAGTGTTGAGTGGGAATGACACTGAAAATCTGAAGAAATACTTAAAGCTACTATTAAGAATATTATTTGTTATTTATCTTAGTGGCAGACTGTCGTGTCATTGAACCTATGGTCAAGCAAGGTGACTGAAAGTGCAGTCACTATTACCAGTAAAACTAGTTTTTAGTTTCGGCGTGCTAAAAAGCAGGATTAGTCCCTCATGAAAAAAAAACTAAATTCCAGATGTCAAGGAAAACCTAACTGTACAATGAAAGGTCACTCTTCAGTTTTGAATGAATAGTCAAAGTTTTTTAATGCTCTCAACTCGTCTTTTAAAGTACAGTCTAGCATAGAAATGTGAATAATTAAAATCTTGATTTTGAGAAAATAATATTTGAATATTCATTACCTTATAACCAGTTTCTTATATATGTAGCACCTACAGTAACACTTATTAATTCATATTAGTAAGGAATACCTTCCTTTTTATGAATCTTCATATTTTGGAGTGGACCATCACTTGTGGTCCCATAATAGTATTTGATCTCTTTATGATTAAGAATTACTGATCATTTGTATTTCAGGCTGTCATTGTTTAAAATTGAAGTGTCCTTTTGATATAACTTGTAGTCTGCTTCAGCATCTGTTTTCCATATTAAATATTGTCCTAGGTTATAAGGAAAAAAATAAAATAGTGAGTTCTGTTGAAACATGTAGTAAAATCATGAACAAATATTCCTGTGGTAACGTGATTTAGATTTGAATCTTAAAAAACCCTTCAAAATTTGGCAAATGTATCCCTTAAGTGATTATATACACAAGTAAGAAACCATTATTCCTGACATCAGTAATAAATAGTGAAAACATTTTTTAATGACTTTCTGCTGTTACAGGATATTGTTTATTTTGAAACAGGTAGAGATGTAAATCCAAAAGATATATGTAGGCTTCAGCATAGTTACCTATTGATTTGCTGGAATATATTCCTTATGTATCTCACTTTTATGGAAAATACTCAGTTTGATATATATTTTTTATATTAAAATGGTAAATGAATGACAGCTATTATTATGTGATATAAGCTACTACAAGTATTTCTTTATAGTCTTCCTCATGTTTATATTTCAATGCTGATGTGAGAGGGCAAGTAACAACAAGTGTTTGGAAGTTCTGAAGGCTGAATTTAGATAAACAGCTAGAGACAGATGTTTTTCAAGTTGCCTTGGTCTGCAGAATTGGGTTAGAACACTTATAAGAATGCCTTTTCTTTCAGAACTTGGGGATTCAAGGTTGGAAAGAGTACAAAAATAATAGAATAACCAGCCTTACAGTATTCTGGCATTTCTGCTTCAGTTCTGGCCAGAATCCAGAAATATAGAAAGGAATGAAAATGAAAAAATAACAGAGGGAAAAAACCCTATAAACTCTTCAAATTCATCAAGGTCATTTTGGCTTAGTTTTTTTGGGTGAAAGTCCAATAGCCAGGAAGGTTTTCCACGTCTATGACTTGATTAGTTTATAACTGATGGAAGCACAGGTGAGAAGCCCTGGGTCACACCCTGGAACACGGATGGCTGTGGCACTGCCAGGCCTTGCCCTGCCTCGTGCTGGACTGAGATCTCCCTGCAGGGCTGCCTCGGTGAGCTTGGAGCAGGTGCCAGGAAATCCCTGATGGACTGGGTGCTGCTCCTGGCCTCTCCTGCCTGCTCCAAGGATTTCCAGAGCCTGCCTTCCCTGGCTGTCCCTGCCTGTGTTAGGGGGAACAGTGTGCTTAGGGAGGGCCGGGGATCAACACAGAGGATCTGCAGCTGTGGCTGCCCTACAGCAGCACAGCCAGGCTCTCCTTTGCTTCTTGGCTTAGAGGCTTTGCTGCAATATTGGCCTGCCTATGCAGGCTTGCCCCAGGCAGAATTCATAAAAAGGCAACACTTACTTAAAAAGAAAGAAACAGGATATAAGTATTTGTGTTACGGTTACTTCTAATTTTAGAATGAGGGAATTTCGTTAGGAAGAATTCTGTTTGGCACACTTCACAATTTAATAAAGTTCCTATTGATACTTTCTGGGGAGTGAATTGAATAGTAGCTTATATGTAATACAGAGAGCCAAGAAGTGTCATAGTCAAAAAGGTGGGATAGGAACATAATTCTGCAGTTGTGTTCTGGTTTGATAAATACTTACATATCCAAGGTTTCATCTGCCAAGGACAGATCCATGGATGCTGTTGCTGTAATTAGGACACTAAATGGGGAGAGCCCGTGAAGAGTATTGGTCTTGTGAATGGCTATTGTATGAACAGGATGTCAATTGGGAAATTTCTTGTCCAGCTGTTGCATTTTATATAGGTTATTGAGGTTCAGAATCCAGTTTATGGTATGGTTTTCCTCATCAAGCAGAAGTGGACCCTGCTCAGCTATATAGCATTTCAGCATTTTGTAGCATTTGCTACACGGTGCTTGGAAAACTTAGCAATTATGTTTGTTCTGGAGTCTGAAAAAAATTACTTTTATTTCAGGGGATATTGATTATAATGCTGTTATCCTTGTAATGTAAACATGTCATATAAGAAAAAGGGGTTTAATTCAGTATACAGAGAAAAACTTGGTTATAAGAAGTGCTTAGTCAACTAAAATTATCAACTTCAAGATATGAGATTAACAGGGTAAATTTTCTGGTTCAGGCAGTTGAAGGGGACTAGGGAATAACAAGCAAGAATGTGACTTCAGGGGTGACCTTATTAGTTTTAACTTTAATGGTTTTGGCAACTCGATTTCTCATGTAGTTTGTAGATGAGGCGCATCTGTTGCATTTGGAAAGTTTCAGGATTTTCAATGACTTGACTAAAAGTCAGAACAGTTGAGAATGGAGGGAGAAGGAAGGAATAGTAAAAACAGTTTTTGTAAGTAATATAATTTCCATCTGCTTTGTGGTGACTGCAGTTTTACATGGGCATTTAATATTAGTCTTTATCACCTTGCTTGTAAATAAAGTATTGACACTTTTACAGAAATTTGTCAGTTGTTCTAAAAATTACTTCAGTGCTCTATAAAAATTTAGAGGTTCTATGGCTTTATTAAATAAGAACGTATCTGTACAAAATGCCATTAAATATCACATGGTGTATGTTTACCACCTTACTTTATGCTTCATGACTTTTTCAGCTAGAGACTGAGGGTCTCCCCCTAAGACAGGTACAGGATACCTTGAGATTTTTAAAAATAATCCTTAGTTTTGGAGAATGCATGGAAATAACACAGGAGAGAAAGAGCAGGAGTATTTCTACTCTAATGAGTCACTGAGCCATCATCACATGAGCATAGAGGAATATATACAGGTGATCATGAAGAAATACATGTCAGCATTCAGTTCTTGTTTCCTTATTTTGCAGCTGTACATCCCAGCATAGAACAGTGACTGCTCTTTGTGGCACAGATTCTGCCACCTTCACGAAAGCTGAGACCTTGCTTTGTGACATTGTTGATCTCAGCTGTGCAGCTCAAAGGATGAGTATTGAGTACGAAAAATGATGGCAGAAATCTGATACAGAATGACCATCATAGCTGGCTCTGGTTTAATCCTGAGGTAAAAAGTGTCCTGTTAGGACAGAACCAGCAAAATTAGAATATTGTACATAAGCCTTTAAAACAGAGCTTCAGAGAACTTGCACAGCTAAAATTGACATGGCTGAAACTGAAACTGCACTGAACATTTTTGGTAGGGCTGAATACAGATATTAATGGCAGAAGCTTCTGTTAAAAAAGAGCCTCTGCTTAATAATGCTTTGCATTTATAATGGCCTAAATTCTCCAAAGATCTGGTGGTTTACCAGTATCTGGGGATTTGGGGCCAGAGTGTGCTCAGCATAGCACAGGACCAGGCCAGTGATGACCCTTCACGTTGCCGTAAGAAGAAAACCAGAATGCTTTTATGGAGAGGATAAATTAATTTAGTCTCAGAAATTCTTACTGCATTTAGCATTTACGTATATAAAAATAATAACAAAAGTGAAAGGCTTTCAGGAAGAAGTGTCCAGATTACCCCGTTATCCTGCATTACATTTATTAGAAATACAGCCACCCACCCCCCCCCAAACTGATGAGTTTTATTATTAGTTAAATGAAAGGATGGCAAAAGCTTGCTTTGAAAACACTGCACTGGCCTCACTCCCTTTTATGCTCTGATGGTTGTTCTTTTTGTGGTGTGTTCACCTGCCCAACTATGGCTGTGCAGGTAAATTACTCATGAGTTTAATTATTTAAAGGATTGGACTTCCTGTACTTCAGTGTGACTCAGTGGACTCTAAAACCTTAATTTTTTTCAGGTAACTGGTGGGAGCTTAATAAAACACGGGGATATATATTTTTCCTCTGCTCTGGAGGGTGATGTAGCAGCAGCTCTCTGCAGGTACCAGCTGTCACCCAACACCGAGCTATTTGTTATCCTCGTTTCACACCTGAGTGGTGTCGATCTGCCCACGGTGATAATCCCACGCTTTGATCTGTACCTTCAAAAAGTAATTGTTTTTGTGACACAAGGTATTATTACTCTAGTCTGACTTTAATGAGCTGTGTGGATGAAGTCTGATATTAATCCAAACCGCCCCACGTGAAAGCCGAGAACTCTGAGAACCCTCGTTCACAGAGGTGTTCAAGTTCCTGTGAACAGAATGTGTGCACCCATCGTGGGTGCTCTCCTGGCCCCACAGCCTGGAGCATGAATGTGCTTGTTGAACCCTATAGTTCTCTTCAAGTCATCAGCTAAGCCACAGATAAGATGATGAAAAAGGAGATGAGTGTCTGTGAAGGGGGTGCAAAGCTTTGTCTCCTTCCTTTGTGCCCAGCACAAGTGTGACCCCGTGGTCACAGCTGCCCTGGTGTGGCTGCACAGCAGCCTGGCTGCCCCTGGTGTAGCGTGGTGGCCATCCCAGAGTGCAGTGGGAACTTCATTGCACTCTGCTGTCACTTTGGAGCAATAATAGTTTGAAGATGTGATGACCCAAAATCCCAGTTGCACTGCTGAACGAAGATGTAGAACTACAGTAATAGTCGTGGTTAGTTTTGTGTGTTACAAGTGCTGCATCTCACTGGAGAGACTTGAGGTAAGCTCCTGGTGGTGCTGGGGTGCAGCCTTTGGAAAGCAGGGATGTACATACCAAATCCCACAGAAATCATTCATAAATACCCTTTTCAATAGATGTCACGGGGTAAGTACCCTGAAGCTCGGTAGCAAAGCAGCAGTGCCATAGTCTGTTCTGAGGAAGTCCTTTCTTTTCTTAACATTGTCAAGCTCAAACCCACCTGTTTCCTGTAAAGTTTGAACCTAATGACCGGATTTCTGGTTTTAAAAAGAAATTTAGTAGAAAAGCTATTTTTAAGTGGTTGTTGAGGGATACATCTCTCTGAGGAGACAAAATTGAGCTGGGGTTTCATAACCAGGACGGGGATGGTTTCTTCTGCACTGCAGCAGCTTGGTGAAGAACTAACTCATTGCAATACACTCATGCTCCAAGGGCACAGCCTTTGGAGATACCTTAAGAAGGTTTTCTTTTAAGCACTTCTTGGTAAAATTAAATGGAGAATATTAAGGGCAGGGAAAATGCCTACAAAAGCTGTTAAAATTACGTTACAAGTGACTAGAGTGATCTGCAGCAATCTGTGTGGTTTGAACAACTTGCACAATACATTGAGGAAAAACTGTTCAGGTGTGCTGGGAGTTATCCAAGGTAGGCAGAGGAGCAAAGGGGAAGTCAACATGACCTTTAGAATTTGCTTAGAGGATAATGTTGGATGTCTTATGTCCAGTACTAATTCAGTAGAATTAGAGCTACTAATTCAGTATTCATTTTGCATTCCTATGATTTAAAATAGATATTTCATTTAGTGTTTTCACCAGATATATATTCCTAGGTTATATCATGCAGCACTGCTTTCCAAAAACTGAATGGTCTTTTTCCAGGAAATTTCACTGAGATTTATTTTGTTTTCAACAGGCGCAATATTTTCCTGAATCAATGAAAGAAAATCTAGGTTGTTTTCTGGAAAATACTGTCTATACGGTTTTTTAGCACTTCACCTTTTACTCTGAATTTTTAGGGTACTTACCAAAAGGGAAGGAATAACCACATCTGATTGTGGCCATAATGATATTTAAGGATAAATTATCCTAATAAGCAGTGGTGACCTGTGCTTTATAATATGTTTGGTATTTTGTAAGAAAACAGGTACAAGCCTCAGTATATTAAAAATTACATAAATACATTCTAATAACTGGCATTGAACTGGTTGTTCAGGATTTCTTCTGTGGGGAACTGAAATTTTCCAATATTTTGCCTAAATTCAAATTTGTTAAAGTGAGAGGAGAAGTAATATTCCTATTAATACATGGTAACATTGTAAGTAGTGAATAGTAAAATAGTAAAATACATTTCCATCTATTTTAATAAAAGTTAAGACACATTTAGATTTACATAAAGAATTAAAATAAAAACCAAAATTAGCTTATTTAATGTAATGAGTTATGTTGGTAGGGCAGGTTTCATGTGGCTGTAAAAGGCAGCTCGGAGGAGAGAGAGGATGTCAGCTTGGAGTCCCTACTTGTTAGGTAACAATTTCTTGAAAAGAAGGCACAGTATTGATTGTTCTTCTTTTAATCATTTTTCTCCCTTTTTAGAAAATACACAGCTTGTTCTCTCCAGTGTAAAATAATCTCTTTCCCAAGATTTATTTTAAAATTTGACTCCATTTTCATAACCTTCTGTTAAATATTTACCACTGTTTTTTCCTGGGAAGATAATCTATGATCTCCATCTCATACTATACCATTAAATGTTATTTCAATATTTTCTGCAGGAGCACCTGTCATTAAAAAAGTACATTGTGGACATTGTGATTGAGAGTTCCGTTCCTGTGGAACCATTAAAAGATGGAGAGGAGAAACAGAAAATTAAAAAGAAAGCCAAAAAGCTAAAGGCACGGATGAACTCCAGGTAGTACAAATCTCTTTTTATTTTTTTCCCCTAAGTTTTGTTGCAAACTTTACCTTTTGTCCTCTAGTATGAGTGCAGTGGGAGGCTGAAAAAAATGTAAAATTATTTGGTTTGGGAGTGTCTTGAAAATAACACTGATGAGCCTAATTTATGGCCACTTTCTCTGATTGAGAAAGAAAACTGAATATCGATCTGGAGCCCTTGGTTTCACCTGTTAAGAGCTTTTCTCATAATTGGATGCCAGTGCCCTGCCAAAACTGTAGCCTCTTCTAGCATACAATAGCTTGTTTAAATTTGTGTAAACCATGCCTATTTTTCTTTCTAGCTATTGATTTTTAAATGAAGTATCAAAGAAAATCAATAGTAATCAACAAATAGAAGTCAGCCTGCTGTAGTGTCAAATCCCATGACTAAATTTAATCATTTTTTGTTGCCTGTCACAACAAGAAGAAAGTTAAAAATATCTTAAAGTGGAAAGTGAGTTGTCAGACGTGCAATTTGTTCTTAGTCTAAAAAGTGACATCTGCAAATCAGTGTGATGTGCAGGACATCATTATATCATGAACTGGCAGTGGCACTCTTTATGGCTCAGTAGTCCCCAGCTCAGCTTAATGCTCCGCTGAATATTGTAACATATTTTTGCATTTCTTTCTAAAAATACTTCTCAGGTAGGTAAGAGTCGTTGTTACACATTTTCTCTACCTTTTTAAGCAAGAAGGGTTTCAAATAAGAGAAAAAAGCTTGCAAGAATTTCTAGAGCTACAGGAAAAGTGAGATGTTTTATTAACTCTTAGCAGTGCTGATAATGGCACATCAGCCTTCAAAACCACAACACTCTTACGATGTATTATTGTTTCTGACTGCTCTCCTCTTTGGATGGCAAATCCGCTATCTGAATATCCCATTAGAACACACTGTTGGAATTGGATAATGTTCTTCCAGGTTTCTTGTTGCTCAAGATGCAGAGTTATTCATATGACCTGTTGATTTAATGCACTTACTGGGTCCAGTTTTAATTATTTCTCCAGGGCTGCTTCTGTTGAATTTAGTCAAAGATTTGTCAGACCTCGGAATGCAAGTTCAAATAATAATTTATTGTTGGCACAGATAGGAGAAAAACTTTTTCAGAACATTTTGAATTCGTATGTGTCAGACTGCTGTGTGAGTCAGCATATTTGTCATCAAAAACTGTAATTAAAACAGTAATAAAGGGCCATCATTCTACACCGGTGATGTACTATTGAAAAATACAGTGAAAGTTTCAAAATTTAAGTTATATTGAGGAGACATGAAGTTCATGTTCATTAAGCTTGTTTTTACTTTTAAAGGGTGGCTAAAATTTTCAATGGCTTTGCTGTCCTTGAAGATAACTCAGAGTTAAATAGAAGATTTTCTGATGTTAACACAAAAGACTTTACTAATAAAAGTGTCCAGTAGCAACATAAAGCAGAGGTGTTTTGATGTTGATAATTCACAGTTTCATAGGTGTTAGCAGATTATCTACAGACCATGTTTTAGTACATATTTACAACTCTTCTCTAGGAAAAGAAATAGTTACAACAAATGCCCTTACACCTCAGCACTTGGAATGTCACATCCATTTCAGTTTCTAGGAAGCTGTGATATTTTAAACTGGAAAAAAATAAGAACTGCATCCAAATAGGTTCCTGTTGCACTCCTGACTTTCCAGATCTTAAATCACTCTTGCAATATCAAAGCAGTGAAGGGCAGAGGTGAATGAGGGGACAGATGGTGATCAGTGGGATATTAGATGTGTTGAAAAGTTTCGTTGGTCTTATTAATTATATTTATAACCCTAAGCCGTTTAACTGGTGCTATCAGTAACAACTGATATATAGGTAAGTGAATTATCTCAGGTTATCCTGTATGTGCTGCTAGCAGAAGAATATCTGGATACTCACACAGGAAAAGCAGGCTCGATGAAAGCTAAATGAAAGCATTAGAGGTGTGGTTACCAGATAGGTGCTACATGCTTTGCAGGGGATTTAAAGCACTCCAGCCATGTGCATTTAGTAACAGGGTTTTGGGGTGATAATTCAGGTTTGACTGACTTGTCTGTACAGAAGCTGAATGTGTTGTTTCTGGCTAGGAAGGCAAAAGGTTAATAAAGGAATCTCACCTTCATGTTTAATACTAAATTCAGCTGTGATTAATGGCTTTATTAATGACCCACAAATCAGAGCTAGTGGTGATGTAACAATATTTGCGTGGAGCATAAGTTGGAATGGTTAAGCAAACGAAAGGAAAATCTGAGTAGCTTTGGGAAACTTGAGCCATTTGGGTGAAGAGAAAATATGAAGAAAGGTTTAATATATGTATCTGAGAGAAATGTATCTGCATCACTGCAGTGCCTGGATTAGTTTTGCTTTGTGTGTGTTGTTAGAAATAGGTTACAGGATTGTCACTGGATCCTGCCTCGCTCCACGAGCGACTCATGGTTTTCACCTGTTGGCACAGGCTGGCTGAGGTGAAAACAAGCAGTGGAAAAAGGTCTTGTCTCCCTCTTCCTACTTTTTGGCATACGGCCAGTGTAAATAATACTTCTAGGAGACTGAAGAGGTTGTGTTTCTGTTTCCAGCAGTAAAGGAGTCGTTGGTGGAGGTGTTTCTGTGCTGTTTGCCTAACATTCATTATGTTATAATACAGTCAGTAGTTACATTAAAAATGCTCCTGTGCCTGCAAATGTAACTGATTATTTGTATGTTAATTGCAGTCTCTCTGCTGTACTAATCTGGTCTGCACTACATGTCTAAGTCATTAATATTTTATACAATAGTATTACTTATATTATGTATTTTATCATAATATTACATAGCATTGTATCACTAATAACTTTATAATAGGCAGTAGATTACTACAGTTGTATATATCACTTGTGCAATTTTCTACCATTTGAAAAGTCAACTTAAATACACCGTTCGTGTACTGATGTTATTCTAAAGTAGTAATGTTAATCATAAATTGTTAATGGCCAGTGGCCAGTAGTTAAGCACCAGTGTGGATTATGACAGGGCAGCATTGACAGAAATGCTGTGCCTTACTATGAAGCAGAAAAACCCAAAGGTTTGAACTCCCTTGCTGGTATTATATCCTGTACACTTTAGACAATAGTCAATAATAATGAATATTTTCTCCTCCAGGGCAAAGGAATATGAGAGCTTGATGGAAGCAAAAAATGCTGTGTCCGATTCCCCATTTAAAGCCAAGTAAGCATTTATGTATTTTAGACATGTGCTTTTTCCCCGTCTGTCACAGAAGTGCCCCTGAAATTTCCGGTGGAGCAGGTGTGGAAGGTTTCCCCTCAATATGGGGCACGTTGCCATCTTGAGTTACTGATCAGTCTCTGATACAAAAGGTCAGACTTTAATAAATGCAGTTTTTTCTGAAGACACTGTATATCTTAACCTGTGTAAGTTGCAATAGTAAAGAGGACATCCCTTTCTTACCTGGAAACAAGAAGGTTCCAGTCTTGTACTCCAAGACTGATGGTGAAAATTCAGCACTGGAATTCTGGGACTGGAAATCTTATGTTTGACCTCCATTTGGTCAGAAACAAAGGTTCTTGTGGTGGAAACACAGATGTTTTAATGCACAGATGTCTTAGCCTGACATTGAGCTTTTTAAAGAATAGACCTTTTTATTGTCAAGGATAAGGCACAGATGAAAACAGCTGGATGGTAAGATTAAAACAAGATCTGTGATCACTGACAAATTTCTTCTGCTTAGTTTGAAAGTGAAAATTGCTCAGCTTTTGTTTTCTGATTCTGTTGAAACCAATTGGGAAAAGGTGCAGAATATTTGGATTTCCAAAAATAGTTTGATAAGGTCCTATGTATTAGGAAATAAGTACACTAGTACTACTGCTGGAGGAAGTTCTCATGGGGTTATGTTACAGACATCTGCAAGGTCATAAATGGCATGGAAAAGATGGGTGGTGATTGTTTTCTGTCCTTGTTGGTACCTGAATGAGGGAGCACAGGGAAAGCTGGAGCCAGGTTCTAAAGAAACCAAACACAGTGTTCTTAATGCAGCATGCAGAGAGATGTAGGGAACTGCCTGACAGAATTCACACAGGTGCTAACTGACAGGTTACCTGCATTCCTGCAGTTCTGGGAAAGTGCATCCAGCCCAAGAGACTCCTAAGCCAAAAATGGGGAAACAAACAGATCAGTAAAGAGGATTATGCAGGCCTGCCCTGTTCTTAGTGTTCCTGAGACATCCATTCCTAGTGGGCAGATGGTGTGTGTGCCTTACTTGTAGCTGGGCTTAGGGAGTCTGTAGCATCAGTCAAGGGGCTGTGGGGTCTCAAGAGCTGCATTCAAAAACCCTCATCCTAAAATTGCAACAACTTTCCAGATTGGGGATATTTGTCTTCAGACTGAGGTAATAACCTGTACCAGATCCTGTATATTTTGTGGTTGTTTCCATCACTCATAAACTGCTGATGAAGGTGGCACTTTGTACAAGTTGCTGGTGGTTAAGCAGTTCAGATCCTTGCAGTTAGACCTCCTTGGCTGTATGTAAAACTAGCCTGTATGCAAGTATCTTTTACATAGGCTTTTCAATAGCTTGAAAACTGCTGCTGAATCTTAGATGTATTTTAAAATAATAAAAATCAGTCACTGAGGTTTGACATAAGAAAATGACCCATCTCCAGCAGATGGCACACCTGCATAAACACATGGGAAGGAGTTGGCTTCGGTTCTTGGTCATCAGCACTTCAGTTTGCAAGATTAATTCCATGGTATATTAAGACTTCTAGATCTGTAGCTTCTGTGTTTTGCTTTTCTTTGCTACTAGAAAATAAAAAATTAGGTTCTAGTCATCAGAAAGTAGAAATGTGTGCATTTGACTCTGAAGATATTAATAAGCTCTAGTGCCTCAGCGTTAAATTCTGAGATCATCAGTGATGTAACTTGGTCAGTTCTGTCTCAGTCGTAGCGCAAGAGAAACTCAGATTTTTAATTTTTTAAAAAATTCTTTCAAATCTTTTAACTGATCCTGAATTTACAGTTTTCATTTCCCTTTATGTAATTAATTGCTCATTTGCTTTCAGGCAGAATCTTCTGTTCCATCTGCTTTTTTTAGTTTCTTCCTTTGTTGCCTCCATTAGGGCTGTACCCTTTTAGATGTGAGCTAGTGTGATGGCCACTGTGTAGCTCACTTCCATCACAGATCTGGGAGGTCTCTTTTGCAGTCTTCGTGTAGAAACCTAGACATCTATCAGCATCTTACAGCTAAATTTTTAAAACATAGTTTCAGATGCTATAGTTATTGTAATTTCCAAGATTACACAACTTTTTACCTACTATGAGGGCTTAAATATTTGTGAGCTTCTTTGAAATCGAGGGGGTAAAAATGGGAGCTCAAGTCTGAACTGGCTTTTTAAGAAGAGGAGTGTCTGTGAGTCAACCAGAAGCCCAGTTTATTTCTATTAAAATGTGTTTACTTTGCATAACACATACTACAAAATGGGAGAAGAATAGAGACGTGTTATCTCTTTCTGCAGGAGAAAGGATGAGAAGGCAAGAAATTTTATGAGGCAAGAGTTTTAGCCCAGACTGTATCTGTTTACATGGCACAACATAGTCTAAATATAGAAGAAAAATAATAGGAAAACACAGAACTAAGTACAGGATCCTACTTAACCGAGACCAGCAGGAAGAGTCAGCATAAAGAAACAAACAGTAGTAGGTCTGAAGCATTGTTACCTTGAGAAGCTGTGCAAGCAGTCAGAGTATTGGCTCTTCAGCCAGAACACCGTGTGCCGCACAAGGATTCTGTGATTAACTGCGCTGTACCTGGTGAGAGAGCACACTGCTGCCAGCTGGGAGTCTGCACAGCTCTCAGGAGATCTGTAGAGTTACTGAGAAAAGTCGTGTCACAGAACGAAGGGGATAAAGCCCCAGAGTGCTAAATGCATTCTTTGGGTCAAAACAAATGCCAAGACTTTTTGTCTTTCCCAAGGGAAGGTTTGAAGTACTCAGATTGGAGTGGAGGTATACCAATGAACAGAAAATATCTTTTGACTTAGTGGGCTGTGGAACTTAAAAATGGAGAAGTTCCTTTTTAAAGTCTATTTAAAATGGGACGCAATTGGTAGGTTTATTTATTTGCTTAAAAGAAGCAATGTGTTTTAGAATTAAATAAATACCTCTTCCTTTTATGCTTCCTTGCTTGTGCCACATTTCTTTATACACTCCTCTACCCCCAAACTGAGAGTGTCTTCACAAACAACCAGAACCATTTATGGAATGCAACTTCTTATCTGATTTTAGTTCTTAGTCATGTTGTCAGTTGTTACAGAAGAAAGACAGAACCCAGAATTAGTTTTTGGCAGGTAAAAAGCCTTTTTAGATCACCTTTAAGATTAGGCCACTTTAATATTATGAGACCACTGATTTCCTGATGCAGCTGATAGACTGTTTCAGTGGTTCTTAATAGTTTAAGGTTTGCGGATTTATAAAATCTTTTGCGCTAAGGAAGCACTGATCCAAGTGCTTTTTAAGCTCTACACTGGTACTACACTAGTAGCAATAAGCAGACAGGCTTTATCCTGCTTTGATGGACACCGTGTGTATCCCCTTTTCAGTGTCACTGATTCATGGCTGGGATTGTAAATGGCTCGAAGTAGTTAATTCTTAGAAATTACTTTTAAAAGATGGCTGGGACAGTTGGGGTTTTTTTAGTATCTGTTAGAAAAAAATGTGCACGTTAGGGAGTGGGGTGGGATAATTCCAAATATTGCCTTGTTTGGTAGGTATTTTGGTCTCTGAACTATTTCATGTGCTGAGAGGGACATTCAAGGCAAGGACTGTGGAGATTGTCACCTGGAGCAGCGAGGTGTTCCTCCCTGCCTCTCTCCACTGTGAATTTGCTGGCTGGTCCCTGGTGGCACTTAGGTAATTTTGTAAATGCTGGTGGACTCTTGGTGGATTTGTAGTATTAATTCATATTCTCTGGGAACTGCTCTGTGTAATTATTTAGTGTCCAGTCTGCTAGGATAACGTGGCAAAAGGTGTGTCAGGTGTCCATGAAAGCATTCTCAGGTGTCCATCAGAGCACCTTTTTAAAAGGGAAGGAGAACATTTTCACCAAGTTAGAGGATTATTTATATCTATTTAGTATCTTCTAATGCAGAGGCCGTTTATTTCAGTGTTAAATATCCAGGTAGCAAAGTATAATTGTCATCCTTCAATACAGCAGGGAAACTGAAATGAAAGATTGCCATGTGCCTGAAGGGAATTAGCAGCTTTGCAGGGGGGGAAAAAGTTAACCCCTTGGTCTAATATTTCGGCCAGTCTCTCCTCACATAACAAGGAATTGTTTTAATATATTCTTTTTATTTACCTTTTTCTTTTAAACTGTAAAGGAATACTTCAAATAGTATGGGAATTGGAACCACTGTTATGCTGGAAACAGACTGCAGCACAAAAAGAAGAGGTAGAAAATGAAATATTATTTCCTGTAAGAGTCTGCTGCAGAGAAGATGGGAATGTAGTGTGAAGTGTGTTCTTTCAGAAGCCCAAAGCTAAATGTCTGTAACAATATAGTACTTTTTTTCTTTCATTATGATATATCAGTGTATTCACAGGATAAACTCACCTTGTAGGTTTTCCTGGTGTAGTAGGCTTAGAGTCCAGTCAGGCCAGTGGTAAGATATTATACTAAAATACTGATTACTGAGGAAAAAAACAGACAGTCTCTGGAACTAGAAGTACTTGTACAAAATTTAGTTTCCAAATGTGGAAACTGTAGAAGAGCCAGAGTGTAAATAAAATAAAATTCAGGTAAACTTTAAAACAACATAAATACCAGGTTTATGATTGGGCAGGTGGTGGATTTCCTCTTCAGAGAATGGCTAAAACATTCTCATGGGAATACAAATCAATATATTCAGAAAATAGTATTTCTAGGAATTTTTCATCGTGTTTCACATTTCCATTTGAAGCACTCCAGAGGGTGTATGAAGCTGCAGGTGGTGTCTGTCTGGCAGTGTTTGGGGCTGCGTCCAGCTGTGGAATGGTGTTCCCATGGCACAGCCAGAGGGTGCCTCCTGTGCCAGGACAACGTGAGTTGTAGTGCAGGGGTGGCACTGGGAGTGCAGGGAACATGTGGGGGCTGGAGGCTGCTCTCAGGGGATACAGCGCGGCTGTGGGGCGGGGCAGGAAGTGCCACAGCCGCTCTCAGCTCTGTCCAGCACCGGCTGCCTCCGGAAGAATCGGGGCTGTGTGTCCGCCTGGCACCCGGCCGCCCTCGCAGGAACGGCCGGGAGGAGAAACCACTCCTTCCATGAGGAAGTGCCCAGCAGCCAGCACTCAGCCCAGTCACACCGAGCCTTCTGTGGATACATCAGTGTGCAGGCGAGAAATGGGGTTAAATCTGCAAGTGCTGGATACATTGATGCTACTATTTCAAGGCTTTTATTTCTGGAGATGAAATGTGGCCTATAAATATTAACAGATCTTTTTCCTTTGGCCTATAAAATATATTAAACTTGCTAAAAATATTTAGCCCATGTTAAAAAGAAAATCCTTTGATATGAATATCTCTTGCTTTCCCAATTGCAGTGCAGAAAGATCAGATACTGTATTTGTATTTGCTGAACATACAATTTATTAGTTTACATTATGGTAATGTTCCAAGACCCATCACTGCCTTATATCCTTCTGATATTTCTTCTGCATTCTGAATTATCTGTTTGTGGGGAGTACTAAAACCTTAATAAGTAAGATGTAAATAATTTTACAGAAAAAGACGTTAACTTCCTCTTTTACCCTGCACAGTAAAGTTTCAGTTATTTATCGTTCCCTGTATGGCTTAGTAAGCATTGGAGGAGTGAAAACTGAGGGACAGAAGGAAGACTAATTGTCTTGAAATGTTTGGATTTGGACTCAATGGTATTTCCAGAGTCACTGGATCAGGTGTGAATGCCATATCCTGGTAATCCCCAGTGCATGCCAAGAGCATGCACGGAGTCCAGTATGTACAAAGAGCTCTCTCTTTCCAAATCCATTCATAGCGATGGCAAATTCTACATCCAAGCACAAGTCCTCTTGCACAGATTTCTAGTCCTTTGAAACAGTCCAGAAATTATTCTTATTTCTCTGACACGGCCAAAAAGTCAGTATGAAGGATATTTAAATAATTTCTCCAAGGTTCAGTCGGTGGGAGGAGGCAGTTTTTATTTCCCTTCTCCTCCCCATGTGATCACACAGCATCCGTTAACTGCTTTTGGCAGAAGAGTCGCCCTCCAGTAGGATATGAGGATGTAAGAGGTAATTCTTTAATGTGGCAGAATTGGAAATTCATTCCTCCAGTTTCTTACTGTATGATGCTGAACACACGCTTAGAAAGTTTGAATTTTGGTAAAAGTGTCCAGAAAGACTTTTAGAAGAAATGGAAAGCTGGAAGCTTTTCCTTGGGATTTAGTACTGTACAGCTTGTTTTTAAAATGAGGACAGAAACTGAACGTGATGTTTAACTTATGGAGCATCTTAATAGACTGAAGAGAAAGACACTTCTGTTAGTTCTGTCTGCTGAAGGCTCAGTGTAATATGATTATGTTCTCTTGGAGTCCTTGTGAGCAGTGTTTTGATAAACCGTACACGTTTTGTATGCCGATGCCTGATGGAGATTAGGAAAGCGCCTTTCTTTAGCCTCTGTGGTTAATCCTGGTGGAATTCCATTCCTGTGATGTTAAATGAAGCAAATGGAAACCTGTCTTGCTGTCTTTTGTCAGATGAAGTTACAATATAGTGTGGTGGGCTTTATATATGCTTTAATCATGGAATTTGGGTAGATATATCAAAGAAATAAAGTATTTTTTGCTTAATGTGCTAGGATATTGCCAAGGCAATAGCTATTCTAAATCCCATTCTGTGAGAATACTCTCTTCTGGACTGCAGCAGTTCCACTTCTCATTGGTGCTGTGGTCTTTTAATTTACTGTCCAAGTCCTGCAGTTATTTGAGCTTTGGCTTTTAATTTTGTTTCCCATTTTAGCTTGTGGCTTACTGAGGTAGACAGAGGTTTCCTCCAACCTCATTTTCCACAGAGGAAATAGCAGTGCAAAAAAATCTCATCAGGATGTAATCTCCTTTTATTTTTCTTGTCATAGAAGAATCCTGGTTGTATATTAGTGGGTTCAGCTGACCAGATGATAAGAAGTCCAAGACTCAGAATTCTACAAATCATTTTTATTTGTACTTCAGGAACATATATGTATCTTCAGCATGTCTTGAAAGCTATTAATGAAGCTCCTATTTTTTTCAAGAAGAAGACACAGAGTACCTGTTTTCTCTTGATTAAGTAGAAACTCTCTATTCTTCCCCAAATTAATATTCTGACATTGGGGATTTTTGGTTTGGTTTGGGGTTTTTTTGATAGTGTGACTGTTGTGGTACATTCTCCAGCCATTCCATCTCCTGTCTCACTTCTGGGAGACTGGTTAATGTAATTTTTTTCTTTCCAATCCTCTGTGGTCACTTTGTGAATGCTTTCTGGTCCTTTTTCACTGATATCTCCCGTTTTATGATGAGCATTGTTACCCTTCCCCTCTTTTCCTTCCTGTAGACTGCTATGTGTAGGCTTCCAGTCACAGCAGTGTCTCCCACTCCTCTGCTCAGTTGCCAGCTTTGTCCCACTTCAGTGCAAATTGCTCAGTAAATGAAACCAAAGGTCCACCAAGGCCTGAGCCTTGTCACTCAGAGCAGCCAGGAGGAGACACTGAGGCAGTGACAACAAATCCATGGCAAGTGTGGAATGACACTTCCTCTGACTTCTCTCAGGCTCCAGTTAAGGGACTCTGCCAGAACCTGTCTCCTCTGCCTTGCTGCTCCCACAGAGGTAGAAGTCTCCACCTTCACAGTCAAGGCACAGAAGGACAAACTCTGAGTGTGTTTTGAGTGCTGTATTTTAGACCTTGGGGTGAGAGAATTGTGCCCTGGCACTGGGTATTTCCCCTCACTGCCGAGCAGGAGAGCACAGGTGAATAGCCCTGACGCAGACGTATAAAACTGAAATGAAACCTAACCCATGTGTCTCTACATCGCTCCCACCTCTGCATTTTGGCTTCATTACTGACCCTCGTTAATAAAATGCCCTTTCTGAGGTAGGCTGCAAAGCCATTGCTTTTCTCTTATTCAAATAACCCTAAAGAGCCATTTCTTTCATGATGCCTATAAGAAATCAGCCAAGTGGTCCTGCTGTTCCATTTCCCTTACTCAAGTAGAGTGAAACCATTTGAAAATGAGGATGGCAAAAACTAGCAGGATAAGCTGTGGCAGAGAAATAGGGAAACAACAGAAGCAAATGTAGCTAATAAAGAAGCACCTTTCTGGCTGTACTGTTCACACTGTATCTGTGCTGTTTCCTTGAAAAAGTAGATAGTGAAATGTCACAGACACTCCAAGCTGACTGTATCTCCTTGGATGTTTAGCATCCTGTTCAGAATAGATGATAATAATATTTTGACATCGATTGTCATGATTCCTTCATTGTTAGCAGAGGTTCATTACAAAGATGCAAGTTAATAAGGGAGTTTTTGCTTTAACTGCTCTTCATTTTCTGTTTTCTGTTGAAGGCTACAGCGATTAGCAAAAGACCTTCTAAAGCACCTCCAAATGCAGGATAGCTGTTCCTTGGGGAACAACAAAGTTCCTGGTCTGGACAGGACTTTAGGAGAGATCTCTCGGATTCTGGAAAAAGAGGTATGGTGACTTATGATAGACTTATGATTGATCTATAAATTGTTTTGCCCTCAAGTCTCATCAGTTTGGATTTGGGAATGTTAAATATGAGCTACTAAAGAATAAATGACCTCTGTGTAACAAGCAGTGTCTGCTATTGCACTTTTCACTTTTTCCCCCTGTATTTTCATGAGGATTGTTTTTAACTTGGGTCATTTCAGTCATCTAGGTTGTAGTGCTCACCCACAAACATCTTTTACAGTAAGGGGCCAAACCAATTAGCAGAGAATAGAGGAAAGAATTGGATCCAGGTTTGCTGGAGCACAAATCTGCTGAGTTTTCCCAGAGTTCAGCAAAGTCAGTGGGTCTTTGCTGGAGGAGGAAGGTATGATGTGCATGTATATGGGATATTTCTAGGTTTTTAAGTTTTTCAAACTGATGTGATTGTAGAGTGTGTTTTGGTTTATGTTAAATGTTTTTAACCTTTTTTTTTTTTTTTTAATTGATAGCACTGTGTTTGCATCTTTTTTCCTATTTCCTCATGGTCAGTCTGCTGCCACAGTGCTTTGTGACTTGTAATGTGGTTTTTTGCTCCATTAGGGCTACAGTATTTGAGTTTTCAGCTGGAACATTATGTTCTGTTCTCTCTTTAACCACTAGAAAATAGTTTTCTTTCTTATCTGTAATCAAGACATAATGAAAATTAGTTCTGGAAGAAATCAAATCAATGAAATCTGAGGAGGGGGTTGCATCATTGTGGTTCAGGGTTGATGTTTGTGACAATGAGAGCTCTGCTTGATGCTTTTCACAGCTTAGTCAGTGTGAAGAACACAATTATTAATGGCACATGCTTTTAAATACTGGAGGCTGCCTGGGATGCACAGGCTGCTCATGTGTGTTGGTTCCTTGGAGCTGCTCATCAAGCTTAAGAGTGTGTTTGAAAGAGTTGTGCCATTTTCAAATTTTGCAGTGTTTCCATTAATTATTGAAAAATTCATTTTTGATTGATTTCAAAATACAGAAATCATGTTGTTGCATGACTACTATGAAAAGATGAATCAGTTTTGAAAGTTATCTAAATAATCCTTGGAAACTCTTTGGAAAGTGGAGTTGTATCCAGCCTTTTACCAGTAGTCATTTGCTGAGATTTTTTAAAATGAGGTGTGAATTGCAGCTAAGTGTTACTCATTAGTTGTTCATAAGGTTTTGCTGGTTGTTGAGTCTGCAGTGGGGAATTAAAAACTAAATTTGATAGTATTAATAGACATGTGTTATTTTGTTGTTGATTTGGGGTTTTATCCCCAAAACATTACTCAACCACGGGAGAAGTATTTTTATATCTGAGTGTCCTGATCAATAAGGTCAAGAAAGATTGATTTCAGGAGCTGTTGCTGTGTTTACAGCACAGATCATACACGGTCATTTGTAGAAGGGGATGGGAATTCTCTTGTTAACTGGGGAGTCAAGAAATCAGCAGACACATCTTACATGTCACTGGTCACTGAAAAGAGTCCTGGTGGTGTCAGTCATGGACTGAGAGGAGGAGACTGACACTGTTAATTGAATTTCCCTGGAGAGCATAAAAATATACCCTAATGTGGGGGGAGGAATGGGGGAGTGGGAACCACACAAGCTGTCAGTGTGTGTGAGCTGATAACATTGATTTACCCTTGCTAATGGCCTGGCTTGAATAAAGAATTGCCCTGAGGGAGGACAGGGTTCACTACAATAGATCCTTGCCACTTACTAGAAATTCTTCTTACTCAGAAGAAGTCCTGCAAAACTATTACAAAATATAATTGATCCAAAACCCCTCTTTCCATTCATACTGTGAAACATTGGATTTTTCTTTTGTTAATAGTTTACACTGCCTGAAAAATTTATGTATACAGGCACACCAGGGAAAAAAAAAGATTGGTTTTGCAAATCATGAAATAAATTGCTGAGCTGGTGTTGGTAACAGTAAATAAGGAAAATATATACCATTAAATTTCTCAACAGAAAGAAGGGTTATTCAGCTCATTAGAAATTCCATGACTGTGCTAAAACAGCATGAAAGGGTGGGGTGTAATATTTATGCAAACTTGAATCACAAAAAAAGCCACACACAAAAGATTTGCAGCCCTGTCTCAATGCGATTTGCCTCCAGGTACAATCAAATCACACTAACAATTTCTCTTTGGACTTAGCTTTCATCTGATGTGTTCCACAGTACCGAATAAGGCTTTTTCTCACTTCTGGACCTCTTTCATAGTGTGAGAACATTCTAGGGTGCTGCATGCCTGCATGATTATTGTGGTCACACTTGCTCTTGTTTCTGCCTTCCTGCTCTGCTGGGCACAAAAACAGTCTGCTCTTGGGGCCAAGTGATTCCACCAATACAGCAAGAAGTGCTTGTTTAATGCAAACTGAAAAGTTTATATATCCTCTAGATGCTCAGAGTTGAGAAATCTCTCTCAGGCAAAGATACATCTTAACCACTGTGTATTTTGGAGTCCTGGCTGTTTATTGTAGCACCTTACTTGCTCCTCATTCACTGCTGCTGGCTCCCCGTGCAACACAGCAAAGTCTACAGCTTTCACTTTGACTCCAGTGCATATTTTGAGTGCTAACAAATGAAGGAGATGTTGCTTTGCTTTGCTTCAAGTGGTTGTTAGATCTCCAGACACTTCTTGATATGCCCACAGTGGCTTGGGTGAAGCTCTACAAAAAGTAGGAGATTTGCATCTGATGCCGGAGAAGGATTTGCAAAGAATAAGCAAATTGAAGTGCAGGTTTTGAAGATCTGACTTGGAGTGTGGCCATTAGCTGCATGAAACATGTGGTTCACGTGTCTTTAAACTAAATATGCATAAGAGGTACTCTAAAGTCATAAACCAGCATGTGGTTCCAGTTTTAAATAGGCTTGTGCCCCTCAGGTTGTGTGTTGGTAGGAGGCAAGGAGCACAAATCCCGATGTTGTGTACACCTGGTGTGCTGTCGCCCAGGTGCGTCCAACAGGTTCTGCTGCTGCTTTGGGTGTGCTCTAGATTATTAGAAGGCAGTCCTTGGCTTTGTGCATCTCATCCTTTCTGGCAGAAATCCTGGAAGGAAGCTGTATTCACTTTCACCTCTACTTGGTTTAAAAGTACATTAAGAAAACAAACACACACAGAGCCACAACAGCAGAATGCATGCAAATGTTAGCAGAAAGCCCTGGCCTGAGGTTGGCAGATGTCATATGGGACTCTTCAAGCTCTTAATAAGATCTGATAACCCTCAGTTTAAGATCTCCAATGAATGGGCCTTTGATGCTAAAAGAAAAACTCGTGTAACCTCTTACAGAAGGCAGAGCTGATGTTTGAAGTGGCAGGGCCTAGAGCACTTTTCCTGCCACGATTCTCTTGATTTTATGCATATTCATTCCTTGATGGACTAATTTTACACATCCATCACCGAGGGCAGCCGTGTGTTTCAGATGTGCAAGGAATCCCAAATTAGCTTCTCAAGTCTGCCTTGAGCACTCACACAGAAATGTCCTGTAATAGGGAACTCTTAGGAACCAGGATATTGAGAGCTGTATGTCCTGTTAGTGTGACTGCAGACACAGTTTTAACTTGCTTATGCTTATATAATTTATTTCCCTATTATGTAAAGAGGTGAGATTTACTGATTAAAAACTTGCTGATTAAAAAAATCTACTGATTAAAAAATGTCTACTGCATAGACATTAGGCACTAAGCTGACTGAAGTACATACATTTCTAAGGTTGTGACCCTGACCTGGGTCAGAGGTTACTGACTCTCAGATGGTCACCCTTACACTTGCTGACAGAACATCCTTTCCCTAAAGTTCTTCCTAAAATTTGTTTATAGAGGGTTGGGTTTGCCTTCAGATTTTAAAATTCCTACTTTTAAATGTTAGAAGTGTTCTGTGTGGTTTTGGATGGGTCTGTGCTGCGCAGGGTTGGCAGACACTTACTCTGAGGAAGGTGCAGGATGCTGCCGTCGTAAGGATGGTGACAGCAGCTGAGGGCAGCGGCCTTTTCACCTGGCTCAGCTGCAGCTAAAACACTGCAGTTAAATCACTCCAGTTAAATTTGTACAACACTTACACGTGACATCCAGACGAGCCCTTAATGTGTCTCTTGTCCATCCGACTTGGAATATGGCACAGAGATTCAGTAGGATTCTGAGGGAACCTCATGATTTTTGGAATTTTAGGGTGACAATTAATCTGCTTAACTGGAATTACTTTTATATGATGCTTCTTACTGATCACTAGTTTGAAAAAGGTCTCCACCACAACACAAGTGATAAGATTCCTTTAACTAAGTGCTTTGACTGAAGGTCTTACAGCTCTGCTCCTGAAGAGAGAGGGCTGCAGCAGCAGGAGCAGGATATAGGTTTGATCCATGGCCCAGCCCAAACAAACAGTACAGCTGAAGCTCCCATATCCTCACAAGGCACAAAGTCCTAACAAGATTTCACTGCATCTGTTCATAAAACTTACTATGATTTTGTATGGGTTTGAGGACAGCTGTGTCCCTGATCTCCGTCATGCTCTCTAGGTGCTCTAAAAATCTCAGTAAATAATAGTGAGTGCAAAATAAATTGTTAAAGTATGGAATTAAAATGGAACCAGAAAATAAAAGAGGAGGCTTTTAATAAATTGGGCCACAGTGCTTATAGTTACTTACCAGCTCTCTTCATGCAAATTTAGAAGTAGCTGCCTTTCAACAGGCTAAGTTTCAGTATGGTTATTTACATTACTAATTCAGAATAATATTCTTACTGGAAACAGATTTCAGGGGGAAAATATACTTCCTTAGAGAAGGTATCATTTTGTAACTGAAAAATGTGTGAATATGAGCAAGTAATTGACTGCAGTGGTTTAATCCTTTTTCTAAAAAAAAAGGCTCTCAGCGCTCATGATCTCTAAAACATGCTCTCTCAGTGACCATTAATGGTTTGTTTTTTGTCAGGCAATGTTTTTGGGTTTGGGATTTTTAGAGAGATTTTTCAGCCTCCTGTTTGAGCAGTGGTGATGTCAGTTATTTACATTTCAGTAAAATGTTTGTCGTAGCTTTCAAATACATGGGGACTGTAGACAGACAGTGTTTATCCCATTGTAAAGACTGTCAGAAATGGCTGGCTCTAACAACACACTCAGGCCCTGTATTTATGTTTTATTCTCTAAACTGTCGGGCCCATTGGGGATGGTGACCATAGCCAGGGTGAAGAGGGACACCCCCCCCCCCCCCAATAATACAAACTCTTCATCATCAGAAACAGAAACAATAAAATTAAAACTGTTGAAGAACTAATGTATGGAACAAAAGCAGTGTTAAATGGAACATGTGTAAGCTTTTGTACCGTTCATTTAGGTTTCTTCAAATATCTCTACAGAGATTTAAAGTTGCCCTGTGTGTGTATAAGTGTGAGTATGTGTATATAAATGTATATATGACGTATATATACAGACAAAATAGATTTTAGAAGCAAATACTCTGTTATAAAGACTCAGTATTGTGGCTTAAAGTATATTTAGGAATACAGTGAGAATTGTGATTCCCAAACTCTTGCACATTTAATTTTGGTGCTGCAGATCTTTGCGCCCAAGTAACTGTGTGTTCCTAGTGTAGCAGAGTGGTGTGGCCATCAAAGAGAGAATTGCGAGCTTATCTGTCAGCATCTTACATAAATCCAAAAAAGCATCATAGGGCATTATGTATGAAAAAGAGTGAAAATTACTGTTGTAGTGAATTTACCTAAATCATGAACCAGTGGCTTTACCTGCATTGTCTGTATTTTGTGATCTTCTGTATATCCATGCACGCACACACAGGCACGGTATCTGTATATAATTTAACATACATTATTCTGTATAGCCTCACTTCTTCTATATTCACTTCTTAGGCTGACTGAAGCTTTAAAAAGTTCACCTTTAAGCATTATTGTAGCAGTGAAAAGCTTGGTCAGGATTGCAGACCCTTATTGGCAGGTTTGTGACTGGGAGGTGTTCCTTGGCAGGGTGGTTCTGGGCTCACTCAGCCAGTTCCTCTTTCCCTGTTTACTCGGCATCTGCCGGGTCTCCACTAGAGGACACCACTGGCAGAAACAGCAGCGGTCCTTTGAGTCCTTACAAGTAATAAATCCATTTAGAAGTAGAATTTCTTTCTGACAACAGGTTCAGACACCAATGTGCTTGGAAATTACACAGCTCTTTCTCCTACTAAGCTGCTTACAGCAGCCTGTCTCCTGGTGTGGATGCACAGGGACTTACCTGGATAATCACTGTGTATCCTGACAAGACTTAAATGTGCAATCACAGAGAATTCTGCAGAAAAGATAGAAGTACAGATATGCACAGTATTAGTTTGAAAAGGAAGTAGCCACATGCCCACAGTTCAAGAGGCACATTGATGAGCCAGGGTTGTTGGTGCTGTCTCCACTTTGCAGGGGTTTGTGAGCATGTCGGGGTGTCCGTCTGCAGTGCTGGAGCAGCTCTGCAGCTGGGCTGCAGTGCAGCACTGCCAGGGCACCAGCAGCAGGGCTGAGCTCTGCCACAGCTGTCAAGGCACATCCACAGCTGGGGGTGAAACGAGCTGGGAAGGCTCTGAGCCTGCTCCCTTTCCACCGCCCCCTTGGGATGCCTCAGTGGGACCCTGCAGAGCCCTCGGTACTGTCACGGTGCAGCCTCTGCCCTTCTCCTACATGATGTGTGTCTTTTGGCTCTTGGCCAGGGGAAGGTTTTCATGCACGGTGCACTGGTTTACACCAAAAAGCCTTCTTTTATATCAGGCAGTGGGCATTTCCTAGCCAAAGTTTTAAAAAACAAAATAAACACTCACATACCACCTTAACTGTGCTTTCATCCTTATGGGTTTTCTCTGTGAAAGTAATCGCTGCTCTTATTTGTTATAATGAGAAGTTAAAACTTTAAGGTTCATTTTAGCTAAACATATGATGTATTTCTATGCAAATAGTGGATTCATATTTTAATCCATCCATTAATTTTTCAACTCGGGATACTCCTGCAGTAGCCAGTTCCAAAGCTACAGTGATGTCACATTAAGGGAAGTCATTAATCAAATGTAAGGCTGAATTATAACAGTTTAAAAACAATTTAAAGTTAAAAGTCCAAACTTTAGGAACGGTATTGAATTACAAAACATAAAAATAAGTTTTAAAACTTAAAAATATTTCTTTTAAAAAAGTAAAAAACTAGTAAGTTTTTTTTAAACTAAAAAATAAGTTTTACCAGCTAAGCCTAGAATTCAGGCCCTTGGAACTTTGTATATTGCCACTGAAAATCTAATAATTTTGCCAACACAGGAAGTAACATAGGGAATTCTGTATTTATGCTTCCTTTGTTGCAAGTGTTAAGTACAGAACCTGAATCAGAGCATGAACTCTAGAAAGGATAAGGCAGATACAATTGGTTGAAAAGATGAGATGTAGGTAACCCTCCTCAAAATTAATTCACTTCTTTAAAGCCTGTAACGGTGAGAATTAGAGAATTTTGGTGTATAGATGGTCAGCACTGTGTGCCAGTGATGCACAGTGCCACTAAAAGGCAGCTTGAAGAAGGTTCAGCAGTGTTCAAAGCCTGGACTGTCAGTATTGTCCTGTAACCACCAGTTTATCTGCAGGTGGCCCAAGCTGCTGTTGGTACTAGAAACATCCCCTTCTCTATCAACTGCAGCAGCAGATTTGATATTCCCAGCACACAGGCTGTGGGCAGACACAGGCAGAGCTCTTTGGACAGCATTTCTCATCCAAACAGCCTTTCCCTGTCACTGCCTGGAGGAAGTCAACAGGTCAGGTGTGTGTTGTGTGCTGCAGGTTGGGCAAGGCAGCTTTAGCTCATCAATAATTCGTTTGACCAGACTTTCTGTAATCTGTGGATTAACCTTTTCCCCAAGATGAACATATAAATAGGAACTTGTTACTAGAGGTCAGTCACAGAACATTTTTTAACTTGTTTGCTGGAAATGGTATTAAAAGGCAAGTTCAGTTCACAGATAAGCTCTGCAGTGTTCTTATTCCAAGATTATTGGGAGGTTAATTTCTGTGCACAGTGGGTGTAGTTGAAAACTGCTGCAGGATGTAATTAAATGCTGTCAGCTTCCAGTGTTGTACTAATTGTGACTTTTTGCTGTCAGATCAGGCTTCTACATCAGTTTAGAACTGATACATCATATCAGAATGGATATAATGGATATTTATACATTCCAGGGTATGCAAAGTTCCTTCACTACAAGACAAGAGATATGTTTTAGTGTCATTAAAGCCCAGGCACTGATTTCTCAGTGATGAGAACTCCCTACCCAGGCACATTTCTGCCAGTAGCAGATCCCAGTTTAGAAATCAGAATAAAGTAATGATTATTATGGTTTCTAAATACATTTTTGTTTAATTTGGTCTAATAGTATATACATATATACACACATATTTTCGTTGAAGTATATTTAAAACTCAACAATGATTTGAGACCATCACTTCTGACTCGAGAACATATCACCCAGGAGCCTTCATGGTCTGTTCTGATGTTTGCAGTACCTCACAAACCCACACTGTACCTGTGCCCCACAGTCTTTTGTGGCTGTCCTGTAGATGGGCTAATGGGCGAATGGTCCAAGAGGTTACAAGAGAGCACCCAAGGCAATCAGGGTGAAAGCTGTGTTTAGAATTCAAGTGCCCTTGACTTCATGACAGGCCTTTAAACAGCCACTGCTCCCTCTCCATATGTCCTCTCCCACATAATTTTAATATCTTCAGTTTGGCTTGATTGCACTGGTTTTCATAGTTTAGGTTCAGCAGAAATCAGCTGCTTTCTAGTGGCTGACAGCTCTCAGTAGTGACCTGTCACATTCAGTGTCCAGAGAGACCTAACTTTTCTACTCACTGGGCAATTTGTTGTCCAATGAATATTGAGAGGGGACAGGACAAGATCACGTAATTGTGCTTTTTATTTACCTGTTTGGGAACTTTTATTTGTGAGATTAATCAGAAAAAGTCAAATTGGCCTCAGCAAATGGAGCCATCTATGGAGATCCAGGAGCAGTTGTTCCTCTTATTAAACCTCTATTGTTGCTTTCCTCCTTTAGTTGATGCACTAGATGCCCTGTTATTTATAAATAGACCAAACCTTTATTTTTAATAAGCACAAGTGCTGCAATGCTCAGTGCTGTCTCTCAGAATACCTATGAGGATAATTCTTACTTTCCCAAGCAATATTGTCTGTTTCCTGTTATGCTACTTGGCGTGGGTGAAAGCAGCTGAACAGAGAGCATGGAATTCACTGGTTTATCTTTACCTGTCTTTCCTTTATGGCTTTCACTGACTCTTGAGGCTTCACAATTAGGATTGCGAGGGTTCTGTCCTTGTCAACAGGAGTGCAATAGGGTGCCTCACTGTGACTTTACTGCTGAACTGAAAAGCCACTGCAGAACTCGGAAGGAGATTGTGTAAATAAGGCTCATCCTGTTCAATTAGATCATACAGTGAGTCAGTAAGGAGTCCTATTGAATTTGGTTTAACCTTACAATGTGGGCAGATGTTTGCAAGCAGAAAAATGAATTAAGTATATGATGGCATAGACAGAAATTAGGTTTATGTGCACAGGATGTTTAGTGTTTTCAGGACAGGCGTAAGAATCAGTCTCTTAGTATTGGTATTGTCCTTAGGCCTGAACCAATTTTAGGTTGCTTGTCAATAGCAGACTTCCAGAGGGGACAGTCAAAAATGCCTCTTCTTCTTTTATTTTTGATGGAGTTAAAAAATAAGGGGAGCCTCATTTTTAGATTGCATTTGAATGCTGTATCAACTGCTTGCTTTTTCACCCCTTTTGTTCTTGGGTATTTGTCTTCCTCTGTGCTAAAGACAGGCTGTGAAGTTGCATTTGGCATGCCTTAGCAGTGAAGTGAAAAGCCAGTGTTACCCAGATGGCTCAGGTGCCAGAGGCACCTTTCCATGGGAGTGTGCAAGTACTGAACTCATGCAGGGAGTGAAACACCTTCCCCAGGCCTCTTTCCTGTCAGGGAACCATCCTCTCCTGCCTGAGGAAACACACAAACAGAGGAGCTGCCTTATCTTTAAGGCTTCAAAGTCACCTTTCAAGCTTCAGAATTCTCACTTTGCTGTGCAGGACAAGGTGGGATGGAGCATTTCTCAAGGCCTCCTTTCTGGGGCTTTAACCCATAAGCAGTGCAGGAGGAAGAAATGGATACAAATACATGATAGATATTCCTTAATGTGAACTAATGCCTGCCTCCAATTCAAATGACACTGAGCCAGTTCAGGCACATGTTTTAATCCTAAACTACTTTTCCATTGATATTCAGTGGTTGAAATTTTATTGTGGGTGAATTCACTCATGTTTGAAAACCAGTTTGAGATTTTCACATGGAGTGGGGGATTATTAAAACACTAATTTCACTAAAGAGAAGTGTTGCAGGGAGTAAAATTCTCTATTTTAATAGAAAATACTACTTTGGTGTACTCCCCAGTGATTTTCACTGTATAAAGTCTGGAGGACTACTCAAAGAATGTAGATTTTCTACAGTCACAAATGTGTCCATGGGTTTGTATGTGCGTGTATATATACTTGTGTATTTATTTAAAGGGAGAGGAAAGATTTAAAAAAAAAGGAGGAGCCAGCCCAGGATTCAGTTGTCTGGTTTGTTTTTCTAAGGCAGCTTTGAACTGCATTTCTTAGCCCCTGGCATTTTAGATAGAATCTTCAAACACTAGATAAAAGGAAAGAAAAAAATTCTTTAGATGGATTTCAACTATATTTTACTAATTAGTTATTATTTCTTCCATCAGTGAATAGTTTAGAATAGAGTTGCACAAGTGTGTTCTTTCAGAAATAGAAGTCAGCATGTTTCAAAGTATTTGGGTTCCATTCAGAAATAATTTCTTCTGAAATACTTTAGTTCCTGAGGTCTGTTCAAACGGGCTTTCCAGATCAGCTTCTGACTCGGACATTCTGCAGGACCAGCAAAAAACATTCTTTAGGCTGATGAAGGAAAAATATTTTTTCTAAATTTCCTTTTTAGTCTACATGAAAATATTTGTTTTGGAGGTTTGTCTTTGAGGGAGGGTCTACAGCAGAGTATTTCAGTTAGTTCAAAAATATTTCAAATAGTCAAAATATGCTAAAGTCACATAGAGCAGAGATAGCAAAGCTGGCATTAAATCATTTGAGCAGTTAAAGCTCAGCATTATTTCTGATTCTGCTCTACTTATTAACTAATAATAATGCTTTAACAGGAGAAATTTATGGAAGTGAATACTTCGGTCCAGGACATTGGATTTCACCCAATAACTCTTGCACCAAATTAATAAATTATGATTTAACTAGGATCATATTTTTCTAGGATATAATCAGGTTTGATTTAAAAACTTTAAATGATTGAGAGTCGACTATATATGCTAAGTATATTATGCTCATCATTGATTACTCTTGGCATTAAAAAAACCATTTTATTCTTACCTGAATTCATTCGGTTGCAGCTTCCAAATATTAGCTGTTCCTGTGCATTATCAGAAATCTTCTTCCCATTCAGGTCCTTCCACACTGTCATCCCATCATATTTTTACTTTCTTCAGCATAAACTAAGTTACACTTCTGTCGTGCCTCCTGGTGAGGCAGATTTCTCTGGCCTCTTCTCTTCTGCAGGTGTTGCAGTTTGCCAGTGCCCTGTGCAGAGAGAGGGGAGCAGCAGTGCAGGACAGAGGGTTTGGTCCCGCTTCTCTCCTGGAATATTGAACACACAATCCAAAAGCTGTTGCAAAGTGGTGCTGGGTTTATTTCACTCTGTGTTACTTTGTATCACCCACTGACTTGTATAAATTCAGCAGGGATGGTTTGGTTTTATTTCTGAAGCACACAGTTCACATTATGCGGCTGCTTTAATGAGTGCAACAAAAGCCAGCCAAGTACCAGCACAGGCCAGTTGGCCTTTTCATGTGTTTCTTTGTTGGCCACGGTGGGTAGGATGAGGCATATGTGTAAATCACTCTTTTTGAGCTGTGTGTATTTTTCTGTACCAAATGTCAGATAATGAGATGAAAACATTATATTGAACTTTCTATTTGGTCTGCTCATTTTCAGATTTGCCAAACATACTTGTGTCCTCGGGTAAGTGGTGCTTCGGAGGGTGCCACAGATGCCAAACCCTGATAAAATCTACCCTATCTTGTTAATGAACACACAAACAGTTGTTCCCCATCTGCTGCCTCTGTCTGAAAGGTTAGGAAGCCCTTCCTTCTTGATCACAAAGGACATAATTATTGTCTGTAGAGGAGTCAAGTACAAAGACAGTCCATCCAGTCTGACCGCTACTACACTGCAGGCCACCAAAGATTAACAGCTGCTTCTCCTTTGATTAGGTTAGGTAATAACAGTTACTTTAGTTAATAATTGGATGGATTCCCAGGCCATGTAATTCAGGTTTAGGCTGTCATTTTTTGCTGGCATGTAGCTGAGCTGTATTATTGGAACAGAGCCTGTAATCCTATTAGTCAGTTGTCACTCAAGCCATAGGAGAGAAGGGAAATTCAGATCCATTAAGGTGTTGTAACAGGTAGGTAAATAAGTTAGCCATGGTTGCCCACTGTGCAGGGAGCTGTCTTGATTGGTTTTTTTTTAAGGATTAATTTTAAGTTACTAAATATGTTTAATTCATAATTAATCCATAAAATGGTTACATGGTTTGTCTGATTTATCGCTGTTTCTGTTTACTGTGCCACACGTGCATTAGTGTACACACACTTTCCACTAAGTTCCTTGATTCATGCAGTGTTCTGCCTAAGGTAGTGGCTGTGTGCTTCAAATGACAAGCTTATAATGGTCCTGAGATTAAATCCATGCTTACTGTCACATCAGCTGGGTTGGCTTTCCTCCTGTACAAACAAGACCACTGGAGCTCTCAACGATGGGCTTGGGAGGGATAAGGAAAACAGACTCTTTTCATGGACTGGTTTTGAGCGCTGTGTCTGCTGCTCCGAGGAACTGCATCTTCTGTTTTTGTTTTTCTAATGTTTAAGACACATCTAGGTGGCATCCCCAAGGTTTTTGTGCCCCTCATCTCTGTTAAAAAATGCATAGATGACAGTAATAATAATTTTTGCCTACTTGTTCCTTTGTCTCTGCTCTCCTGTGTCACCAGGTAACTTCACAGCATAGAAATCCTTTTGTATTTAAAAATCAAATTGTTTAAAAATGTTATTTGAATAGTTGTGAATTTCTGAAACAATGTATAAAAACATGTTTGTATATTTTCTGTTGTTCAAGGAATATGAATGCCATGGTATCAATTGCAGAATAACCCTCCCAATCTAAATGTGCAGCCACTCAACAGTTCCTACAGTGAAATTATGAAACAGGTTTCATAAACAGGAGAGCTAATTCATTTGGGAGACTAAGTTAGAAGTCTGGAGGCTTCTTTCAAGCAGAAAAAACATGCAATGCTGGTTTATGCTCTTTTCAAATAGAGATTTAATATTTATTCCCTGTAGGAGGTATCATTTTTCATATTCACATGATGCCTGATCTACTCAGAGCTTTGGGTGCCACCAGAGTAAAAGTTGTAGTTACCTGAAAGGGTCTTGCATTCTAACACAGGTTCAAATGGGAATCCATTTAAATAAGAATATTATGTGAGCAAGGGCTCTGACTAACTGAGATATCTCAGTCCACTTCTTTTGAATTTCTATTATAATATGTATCAGCTAATTTAAAGCTTTAGCACTACAGGACATCATATTTTCAAGGATATTAGTTCATTTTTGAGAGAAAGACAAACGTCTCGCTCACATATTTTTATAATCCAAGAAAGATTTCTTTAGATGAGTATAAAAATACTTAAAATTTGAAAATTGCCTCAAGTAGGAATTAATTCAGACATATTTTAAAATAATTTGGTGTGATTTGGCTGCTTCAGAGATAGAATGACAATATGTTCCAACACTGGGGAGATTTAATGCTGTATGTTCTGTATAACAGCTCACCAGTGTGAGGTCTTGTCATGGGCAGCTGAGGGATAATTTCTTTTTCCAGTGTGTCCTCCAGTCCCTGAAAACATCAGCAGTGCAGTATTCAAGTGACTCTTCTGCTCCTATGTGGACAGGGCACGTTTTCCTTTCGGCTCCCATGGGCTGCACTGGCCCAAGGCCAAGCTCCAGGAGCTGTGCCTGATGCTGGGATTCCTGAGAGCTGGGCACTTGGGTGGGGAGCAAGGTCATTCACACGTGCCAGATACCAGCAGCTACTTCAGCATCAATATTGCCTTCCAAGAAAAGGGTTAGAAGCCCTTGGAGTTCTCCATCTTAAAAGAATCACTGGAGATAAATATATTAAATGTTGTGCTAAAAGTCATGTATCCCTCTGTGGCAGTTACCTCTGTGAGCACAGGTAACAAATATTGTGCTCATGTGACTTTCCCAGCTTTGCTGCTGGTTGTATCTTCCTTTTACTGAAGCTTCTCCCTCTCTTTTCCATGCATATAGTTAGGGATTTATTTTCATGCATAAGCATCAAAATGCTAATGAATTTTTATGAGTAATCTGGAAAGAGGAGTAGTAGGACATATAGCTAAATCATATAAAATCAGAAGAAATTCCAGGCTCCCTTCTGCTTGATAAAAAACTGTAGTAGTAACAGAAGTTTTTAAAATGCAAAAGTGTATTTTGACAAGTATACTTGGATTTTAGTAAAATATTAGACAAAAGTGAACCAGGCACTCTGAAAAATGTCTGTGTATAAAAGAAGTGATGCTCCAGATTGAAAGGGAAGGAGAGCACATAGGAAATGAAACAGCTTCAAAATATTTATGTATTTTTTAAATAGATACGTGACAACCTCCCCTCAGAATAGGGAGACATTGTTGCTTCTTTCAGTGTGGCTCTCCTGACTGATTTGGGATAGGGGGAAGTTCCTTTCTGGACACTTCATTAGCAGGTATTTATGGACAACAGAGGAGTTCTGGAAAAAAAATCACAGATAAGAAAAGTTCACATGAAAACATATAAATGAAAAGGTGGAGTTTAGCATTAAAGAGAACAGGGAGTTGAGAAATGAGCCAAGTAGGAAAAGGAAGCAGTGTACGAGTTCAAGAATGGAGCGATTGCTGAGGGGAGAAACAAAATGAATGCAATAAATCGGATGTAACTCAGAGTAATGGGATGAAATAGAGAAAGGGCATATTTGGTCTAAATGACAGGAAAGACTTCTTGCCACAAGAGCTAATAGGTTGTGGCATAATCTCCCTTGAGAAATAGGGAAAGTGAGAAGTGGCAAGAGCTGGGCACATTTGCAACTGGAGGAGCACTAACAAATAAATCAGCAGCGTCACAGAAAGGCCGCCCTCACTGCTCTGCTGCACAGCCACTGCCGAGCTCCTCCTGTGCCTCCTGCTCTGCTCTGCTCTGCTCTGCTCTGCTCTGCTCTGCTCTGCTCTGCTCTGCTCAGGGATGCCCATTCCCAAGGCAAAGGCACACTGGAACTAACAAAATCTCTCTTTACACCTGGGAGGTTTTAAGCTGAAGTGAGCAGGGAAAGGTTAGAAAGGCCCTGGGCTCTGTCTGGGGGTGCTGCAGCACTGGGGGAGCAGGGGAGGAGGAGGTTTGAGAACTGTGGCTGTGAGCCAAGGTGCTCAAATAAAGTCAATAATGATGATTTATGGCAGGACTGTTTCTTTGCTGTTTGGGTCTTTTCTTTATGGCTCTACCAGGAGTTGGTGGAAAGTGTTATTGGGAGCCAAGGGAGCTGAAGGAGGCAGGGTTTTGAGATTTTTTTTCAGATGGGAGGAAGAGGAAGCAGAGGAAGAATATATGAGTAAAACTCAAAAATAACTCTGGAGTTAAGGCACACTTACTGGGCTCACTGGGCTAAAATTAACTGCTACAAATTATACTTATCAGCTAGGAAATCACTGGTTGATTTTCTTAACTGCTTGGTAAGTTGGCACACAGATTTCCACTCATTTGAGGCTAGTTATTCCTTGGAAGGTAAACCTTTTGGTTGTCTAAAAATCTAGATGCAGTTCATATTAATTGTGGAAAATGCTTTCTTTTTGAGTATCTGACTTCTGTGAACAGTTTTTCTGTAGCTTATAAATCAAATACAGTATAGCTGTTTGCTTGAACGAAACTTAATGGAGAGAAAGTTGCATGATTTAAATAAAAAGTAAGATACGTACTTCTGTGTGTAATGTCTGATCTCACAGGGAAAAATGTTGTCCATCTAAATCATATTACAGCTACTTAATTATTCTTCTAGTTGTTCAAAGAAAGATTTTATTGTCAGAGTCACTAGGAGTTTTTTCTGTTATGCAGTCTGTTACAGTAGAATACAATCTTTACAGGCTAATAATAATCCTGTTTATAGAGGACTTCCCATTTTTTCCCCATATGTGAAGTGCTTGCAACACTAGGGGGGAAGAAGAAATTCTTTCTTATTAACCAGGGTATTATCATCATCATCATCATCATTGACAAAATCAAGATGATCAAATACAAACTGCCAATAAAACTGTACAAAATTAGCAACTTAGAAGCAGAGGAGATCTTACTTGCTTTATTGTAAACAGAGGAGATTAAACCAATTTTGCAGGAAAGGAAAAGTGTGTAAGTTCTAAAATACTGGATCTGCTACAGCAAAACCCCACTCATTTGCAAACTGTGACAATAATGATAGGATGGTATTTAAGTGTGAAATTCTATGTGCAAGTTCCAAGTGGACACCTAGGACCAGGGATCTGCCTGAGCTATTTTTGTGCATATTTAAAAACCAAGCCTGGAGGTTGTCTCCTGTTGGAAAAGTTTGTAAAAATGAGGAAGTACCCATCTAGAAATTGTCTGTATTTTTAAAATCATACAAAGCAGTATAGCTACAGAGATAATAGCAACAGATAAAGATGAACTTTATTAAAATCCCTATAACTGTATGTCATTACAGAAAATAGGGTATTGAAGTGTATTACCTGTGAAGTACTTGATATGAATATATGATAATAGAAAAAAAATAACACCTGAGAGTTTCACCTCGTCCTTGTGCATGAGCAGTGAAATGCTCTTTTTCAAAGGTGTTCAACATGATAAATAAGTGCATTAAGGACTTTCTACGTTGACAGAATCCACAACTGTCAGATGGACCCTTTATGTAGACATTTCTTTAATTTCTGTTGGTTCTCTTCTGTGTTTATGTTTCTTTAGAACACAGCAGATAAAATTGCATTCCGGGCTGCAGGAGGACTGACTGCCCTTGAAAATGTTCTTCAAACGGTGACTTCTCCCACCAACCTGAATGCAGCTGCTCGGGTTCCCTTTAAGTAAGTATGATGGGTCCTTCACCTGCCACTTAGAGTCACTGGAATATTCATTTCATATCTGCTGCTTCACTGCTTCATCTTCTCCTAGTCCCATGTTGAACTTCAGAGCAAAAACCTGTGCTGTTCTCTATGCCATGGAAGGTGAAAGATGTTTCCACTCACCCTCTGGTTTCCTAACTTGGTGGTTTTATTTTGACCTATGATGTATTTGAGCAGCAGCTAATTGTATAAAAAAAGAAAAGACAAAACTGTGTTTAACAGAGGAGGAGATACATATCTTTTGAAGTTAGTCTGCAAAGATCTCTAGTGGGAAGCAGGGGAGTTTTTAAAGGGTTGTAATTCACTGGAATCTGTCTGCTTTTAAAATGAAATCGTTGTAAGATACTGCTAGCTGAAAGGGCTCCTACAAACAGGTAAATCAAAATTCTTGTGGATTAGAGAAATTCCTCTTTACAGAACGTAAGAATGGAAGGGTTTAAATGTCTAATCCCTGAAAAAGAAGGTGGTGACTAAGCAGAATTCCTGCAAAAACCGGTAACTCGAAAGCATGCTCTTTTCCCTAATTTCTAACTGTAGTTTTTATACAGTGAAGAGCACATAGGTGCTTTCAGAGCAGAGCTGGGCATGGTTTTAGTACAAGATGAACCAAACCCAGGATATCCTGGTGTGTACCATTGTCATCATTTGTTTGTAGATACTTTGTAATATTGGTATAATTGTGATTTAGGCACTACAGTGTGAAAGTTTGGGTTAAAACTGGCTGATAATATGTTATGGGACATATGTGTGAAGTGCTGGGAAAGACCACTAAGAAAAAACCATTTTTTTAATATCTTGACTTTGCACTTCTAAGAGAATAAATAAAATTCCTGCCTTTGCAGTCGTGCCAAATGCACTTGCTGCAAGCCCAGCCAGCTCCACTGGAGAGCAGTTCTGAGTTGGGCCTATGGTGAGCAGCTTAGGGACAGCCTTGGGGCTTCTTCATTTGTACAGTTTCTAATTTTGAATTATCTCATCAATGTGGGATAAACTTCACAAGGGACAGGATTGCACTGTGTGCCTGCATAAAGCCTAATTTAAACTGAGCTTTAAATTCTTAGAATGTGCACCTTCTGTACATCTTCAATTTTTGTTCTTTTCTTTTAAGAATAGTCTTGTGCTTTAGCAACCTTTGTTGAGAAGGATTGAGAACGTGTTTACGTTACTGAAAACATTGTGTTTGAAGTTTGTTAGGCAGTTTGAGGATGTATTACTTCTCAGAGGAGTTTGTGTGCTGGTAAATAAAGCCCCATGTCAGCCACATTTGTGTAACAGAAATCACATCCAAAGAGCTGATCAGAGTTCTTTCTCTGACAGTCACTGTCTGTCTCATACCCCTTTCAGACCAGTGGTCTCTCAGATTCCTGAGCCTGTTCATGACTGAATTATAAAAAGAGTTTTTGCATCTTTGAAAAATTCTCTAAACATTGTTTTATTAACACAAGTTTTCCACTAACTGTATTTCCAAAAGAAATATGGGGGCAGAAAAGAGATTAATATAAACTGTTCTGACAGCATTGTATGTTAAAAACATCTTCTGAAGAACTTAGCTCCACTCCTGAAATACAGCATTTCATTGAACTTCACAGCAAACTGCAGTCTCCACTTGGTAGGGAAGTTGGGAAGTTATCCATCAGGTTGCACGTAATTTGACACAGGATCCTGCTCTCTAAAGCAAACTGCTCTTGCAGGGTTGGTCTGCAAGAGTCTGACTGCTTGAGTCTGACCTAGAGAGTCTGGAGTCTGCTGGAAGTGGCCCAGGGAAGTTGCTGTTGCTGCATGGGATGCAGAGCCTCCTCTGTTGGGATTGCTGTGGTCTTTTTGATGGAGGAGAATGTTCTGTGCACAATCTGCACCTCAACTGTTGAGAGCAAGCAATGGTTCCAGAGGGTGGGACTTTCTCTGAGCAGTTTGAACCAGGCACAAACCATGTTCATGGGTATTGGTATGGTCTCACTGAAAGGATCTAAGAAATTTTTCACATACAGAGTGATTGAGGGAGGTTCAAAACCAAAGGACAGTCATAGAATATATTTAATTCTTTAAATGAGGAAGAAAATTCCGATCACATTTCTCATTTAATTTTGAAACGAGTTTGAAGTTACTTTTCTTTCTTTTGTGCAAACATCATTTACATCCTGATTTCTTGAACTTTGAATCTAGTAAAACAGCAGTTTTTTCTGTGTAAAGACCAAGCAAAGCCCTGTGGAGAGAAGTTGAATTAAGACCTTTCATGAATTGCCCTCCAGTCTTCCCCCAGCCAAATATGCTTTGCTGAAAGACACTGCTGTACTTCAGATTGTTTGTGGGTTCTTGCAATGTTTAACCATTTGTACTCATCTTAAATTGGGAATTTGTCTGTTGCTTTGTGATGAGGATAAGCTATTTACAAGTAGGTGAGGAGATTACATGGGCTATTATCTACATCTCTCTTTCTCCAAAATCCTGGCAGTATGGTGCAGCTCAGAACTTTAATCCCATGTCTACAAGATAAAGCTTTATTATCAAGAAGATTTAACAGTATGCCTGTTGTTTTGTACCGCTGTCCAGCTCAGTAGTTAGAGCAGCAGGACGGGAAATGCTCTGAGGAAGAAATGACATTTATGAGACAGATGATACATTTGGTGTTGGGGCAATTTTTCTCCCCTTCAAATAAATCACTGGAAAAGGGAAAGGAAAAGCAGTGGGTTATAGTAAGTTTTATTTTTGGTGTTAGCATAAAAATTAATGTCCAGCCGCATTATTTCTTAAAGCAGCATTTTGTAGTTTTCCAGAATTTGTCCACTTCTCCACAAAACAGGACATAGTCAGCAGAATTTGTAAAGGTTTCAGAGCCCTATGGTATTTGTCTTACACTTCTACTGAAAAGCAAATGGGAGCTGCACAGCAAAACAATTTAATGCCTTAAGATGAAGACCAGGAGATGAGTCTCATCCCTTGGGTTGCCTTGCAATGTGCACCCCCTTTGTGCCGTGACATGTTGGTAACAAACCTGCTAACAAATGAGGCTTGTAGGGTTTGTTTAATTAACATTTGGGAAATGCTTTGACTTCTTGAGTGACGAATATTTTAAAAGAGAAATTGGCAGTAGCTGTGTAAGGAACAAAGTTGGACTTTTGCTACAAGCTAAGATAGGATTGAAGTCAAGTTTAATGTATCTTCTATTTTCATACAGTTTCTTGCATCATTTATTTAAAGCAAATATTACCAGGGTAAAAAAGCGTAATTACATACATAAAGTATGCAAAAAAAAGTATAATTACATACACAAAAAGAAGAAATTAGTGCCCCCATAATATTTTGGATAGCATTGATACAAATTACTTTTGTCAGTAAGAGCTATTTTCAATAACTTGTTCTCTTGTTGTAATTTTTACTTGGGTTTATAAGCATACACTTAAGCTGCAGTGTTGCTGTTCATGCATTTTTATAGGATTGTTCGCAAACAAACTTTTTTTTACATACAGTGCAGAACAAACTTTCTTTTTTTCCTGTGAGGTTATTCCATGTAGAGAAACATATAAATTTCTTAACTTATTAGAAACAAATTAATTGAAAACTAGCAATTGGTACAAGGACATAAAGACACTAAAGAGAATGACCACTGTGCAAGTTCAACATCTGAAACCTGCAGCATCTGTCTCTTCCCATGACCTATTCCTGCTGTCTGGTTTAGCTGGATTTTGGGCTCAGAGCTCAAGAATAAAGCAGCATTGCCCTCGTGTGCAATAAAGGAACAACAATTTGGTTGTTGAAAGCAGCTCTGTGAAATGTTATGAAACTTTCAGATTTAGAGCCAGATCTTGCATGAAATGATTGATAAGCCAGGGGCTGGAGAATTTTGGTAGAAGATTTTCAAATTCTATCACACCTATAAATATTGGGGTAAATTAATTGTTTGTCGTGTGTCATCCAACAATTTATTCATAAGTGCAGCAGCATTTCAGAGTGAAACTCCAGTCTGGTTTTGGAAGTGTCTTGTAGCATAATTGATGCTGAATTTTATCTTCTCTCTATTAATTGAGTCTAGACTTTGACTGGAGCCCATTTTTTAATTGGATATCCTTAAATAATGTAAATGACAGACAAAACAGTAATTATGAATCTCTGGGGGTTCCTGATTGTGTAAAAGACTCCATAACTGAAGGGTGTAAGAGCCTGTATGGTCTTCAAGAGTTAAAATTGATATTTTTAACCTTAAAATCAGGGCAGTTTTATTGTTCTTTCAATCCATATTCTTACCTTGATGGTTCCTTACCCATTCCACTCTACAGCCATTCTGGGCACCATTTTTCAGTGATATTTCACCTCCCGCTTCTTTGCAACCCGGCAAGTAATTACCAGTACTGATCACTTTCCCCATCAGAGTGCTACATGATATCCAAACTGGTTAAAAATGAGCAGTTTTCTACTGAATTAACACATCCTAAATTTGATAATGTTTAGTTTTGAATTATTTCATTGCCGGATTGAGCTTTTAGGGTTATTCATTGATAATCAAAGTATGTTCATTTATAACGTCAGAAGTTGGAAGAATATGGAAAAGCTTTACACTTGAAACAGGTGAATTGATAGATGTTAATGATGCCCTGGTTTTTGTAAAGTAAAAGTTGAGTTCTTGCCTCTGTATCCTGGTGCACTATCATGGATTAGTTTTCCATGGTTGCATACTGTTGATGCCTCAGTATTTTTAATAAAAGTTAGTTTGTCAACTTGTTTATATCAGGCAAATTGAGGAAATGAAGATGTGCTAACATTTAAAAAAAATCACGTGCAGATATATAAAGTGTTGAGATCTAGCTTGATTAAAATGAATCCTCCTCCTTCATACTCATGTAAAATAAATATAACATACAGATTTGTATTTTTGTCTAGTTTAAAGACAGATTTCTTTTTTGGCTCAAAGCTTGTGTACCATAAGGAGTGTTTTTATAATTGGATTTACTCTGGAGGAAAGCCTTGCATCCGAGGGCAGCCTGGCCGTGGGGTGGAGTGAACGTGCTGGGGCCAGAGCTGGAAAGCTGATTTGTGGGTGTGATACAAAGTTTAGAGCAACATCGGTAATCAATAACCACCTGCTTTACAGAGCCTCCTGCTCCAGGCCTTCAGCTGGCTTTGGGATCTCTGGAGATAACAGCTTTGGAATTAAGAGCAGTTAAGAGCTTCCAAAAGGGAAGAAAATGATGGGGAATGCGTTGGGTTTTTCATCCCGGCGAGTTTAACGTGCGGTTAAATAAAGTTGTGGCTCTGCCATTCGCAGCCCCTCGCTTGTCTCGGCGGCCTTGTGCAGAAATGGTGACAGTTGACAGCTGTTGTTCCCTTAATAAGATTAAAGTAAAGAAATTAGTTGTGCTGTCTCTAATCTGCCATTTAACACTGCGAACCACCTGGGGACACTTCTGTGCTGACACTCCCTGTGCTGAATTGCAGTCAGGCCGTGGAGCCGAGGCAGAGCCGAGCGCGTGCCGTGATCAGAATGTGCTCAGACGAGCTGCTGTTAGCAAGCTTATGGTATCAATTAAATGAACCCTCTTTATTGTTGTGAAAAATTAATTTGACATCCATTTGCTTACAGCACCTTTTCAAACGCATTATCGGAGTCTCTGAAAACGCCAGGACTGTTTGTGACATGAGGTTCAGTTGGGAAATACAGAAGCATGATGCATTCTTGCAGTGGAATTGGGTCTTTATATAAAGTGGGAAGTTTTTGTGTTTTGAAGTGTAAAATAAATGATCCTCTTAGGAATTAGGAATCCCATATATCAAAAAGCAGTGAATTAACTAAATCACCTCAGAACTCTGAAATGCCGTCAAAATTAACCTACAAGTTCATATCTGACATTTTGGATGAATTATAATGTTTATATTTAAATAGAATTGATCTTTATTTTAGAATAGCTGATAAA
>QWTY01016376.1:5892-18093 GCA_008033365.1 Pseudorectes ferrugineus
GTTGCCCATGAAATGCAGCTTCTAGAAAGGAGAGTAAAAGTGGCTACGGTAGTGATAAATGTACTTGCAGATAGCTGCGTGGATTAACATGGCTCTAATTTATTCCACATTAAGAAAAAGGACTATAATGAGTTATTAATAAAGAAAGACTAAAGATGGGTTCAAATCCAATGGTTAATGCTCTGCATAATTTACTGCAATAATCCTTCTGACCAAATAATTTTTTTTAAAGTACTTCTCCCTTTTTCTGTGAATGAAACACATGTGTTATTCTTCCCCCCAGCCCCTCCACCTAGCCCCAAGGTTTTGTTTGATCTTTCTGTCTACTGTTTGGCCATGAGCTATGTTGGCATAAAGTGTGATATCTGTGCTGGAGTTCGCTTCAACCCCCATTCGTCTACTCCATAGAAATATTTTCCTAAGCAAACATTTATGTTTGAGATGTCTTTAGTGTTGCACCTAATAGATTTCATAAATCATTTGTGCTGGCATTAATGGGACAGTGGAATCTCAGCACAGGGGGCATCATAGCAAAGGAAAATTCCATTGCAGCTGGCTGAAAATGGAGAGAAGTGGATGCACTGCAGTGACATCCAGGTCCTATTTTTTGATAGGGTGCAGTCTTCATTTACTGAATGTACAGTGATACATATTTGTAGAAAAATGGTACAGAATATATAGGTGTGGATCATTTTCTTTTGAAAATAGGGATTATCTAAATATGTCTTTCCTTCCATAGCATCTGGCTCTTGGAGGACCCAATATCCTGCTTCCTTCACAGGTCCATGGCAGTCTTATGTAAAGGGGGTGCAATTACAGGTGTTATCTAAGGGCAGAAATTCAAATGTACTCTAAAGCTCTGCACGAGCTGACTCCAAGCATCCAGTTCCCATTCCTCCTCCTTCTAAGATCTGTAAGGATATATTCCTGAATTAATTAATTACTTAGTAGATTTTTCAATGGCAGAAAGTGCTTATCTATAGGTATTCCATTCAAGCAATTTGGAAAATCGTATTTCTGTGATCTAATACCCCATTTATTGCAACTAGACATCGTGGAAGAGATGCTGAGAATATGAATGTTGCCGTGGAATTGCTAGAAACTTACTTCCTTAAACTGACTATATTAGTTCATGATTTCATCTCCCAGCTCTTCCTTGGCTGGTCTTGTAGCTATCACTGATACGAGTCTGTCCAGAATCTGAACTGCAAAAAGCTTCCCATTTTTATCAAACTGCCCCCAAACCTGAGCAGAGTTCGTCAGTGGTGACTATATTAAAGTTTCTCCCTTGTGCTAAGTCAAAGCACACATAGTCTGTTGCAGATCTGACTTGAAGAGCTTCAGGTCAAGATGTAGTACTAGTGCTATTACTTTGGAATATTTTTTCAGGATTTTTCCCCACTGCCAGCCACGACTGCCCTCATCAGGACCTGGCTACTCAGACCATTATTGTCCCCCATTTCACAGAATTCTACTATTTCAATCTGTATAGTCTTTGTTTCTCTAGGAAGTTGCGATTGAGCACTAATTGTGTGAGCTTTTTGAATATTATTAAATTTCTTATGAATAATACATCTGAAATATGTATTTTTATTGCAGCCTTCTACATAACAGTATCAAAAACATATTCTGGAATAGGATTATTTTCCCTAGAAGTATTGTATAATCATTAACAATATCTTGATCTGATTTTTGGCAAAGTGTGGCTTCTGGGCAGCTGCTGTGATGACTTGGCCTGTGTCAGCAATGGATCTTTTAATAGGGTGAGAGAGAGTTAAATTAGTTGTTATTAGCAAAGGTCCAAGGTGAAAAGAAAACCATAATAGAAGTTTTGTAGAAAGTCCTACATATCACTGTATTTTCTAAGCCAGCTCAGAAGGGTCTTTGTGTAGTGGTGTTAAGAATGAAGTTGGAGATATCATTCCCACAAACATTTTAAAAGAGTTCCATGTTCCAAAAGGGGGTAGTTAAAAACAAAAATAAATAAAAATCTGGTTTTTTTACTAAAGACAGAGGCACTAACTTGTTTGATTACCAGCCAAAAATAGGCTTTTCTATTTTGAATGAGTACATCGGTATCTGCATATTTTGTAGGCATCTGGTTCTTCCTGCTCTCTCTACAGCTTTTCAGAAATTAATGGTGAGTCATGTGAATGCTGTATTTTGTATCTATTATTTGATAGCTTTATCTGACAGCTATGATGCATCCAGTCAGATCAAGCTGCAACTCCAAAGGCTTCACGAGCAGAGGACTTGATCACAGATTTCCGAGTGTTTTGAATTAAGCAGAGTGTATTATATTCATGCCTCTATAGACACGAAGAAAAACTGTCTCCTACGGTGGTAAATGGAGGGGGAGGTGTTTCTGTTTCAATTAAAGCCCAGGTGGTGCGTGATGAGGGGGCCGGTGTCACATCTGCGCGCTCACAGCTGCGCTCTGGTCCCGGCCCGGTCCGTCTGCTCAGCCGCGCTCCTGCTCGGGCACCGGCCGCGGCCAGACGCGAGCACGCCTTCCGCGAACCCCGACCGGAGCAGCTTTCCTTCCCGTCACTGCCTCCCGGCTGCGGCTTGCGCGGGAGGGAGCAGGCAGGTACTTTACGCTGATACACCAAGTACCTTGCGCGGCAGGGAGTTACTCTGTGTCTCGGGAAATCCCCGCTTCGCGGTGGATGCCCGCAGCGCCCGCGGCCCGCGAACGGCGCGGCGGCAGCGGCTCCGCGCTCGCCGGGAAAGCTCCTCCTGCCCTTCCCCGGAGCTCCGGGCCGTACGCGCTCGCGGCCGCTCCGCGAAGCCGCCGCCGCGGCCCCGAAGGGGTGAGGAGGAGCCGGGCGGAGCGGTGGGCGCGGGGCGGGGCGCGGGCGGGGCGCGGGCCGGGACCGGGGGCGGTGCCGCCGCCGCCGCCTCATTCCGCGGCTCGGGTAGCGCTGCGAGGAGCCGCGGGCGGCCCGCACTGCCCGCCCTGCCAGCCGAGGGTGCCTAGCCGGGAGGTAGCCGCTCGCGTCCTGTGTCTGGCCGTGCTGCTGAAAGAGCCCGACCCCGTGTCTGGCTGGGATGCGGTAGGAGAGATTCGCGAAATCGGAGATGTAAGAAATGAGAAGTTTTTGCATAATTTGCATTTGAGGTATCGCATCTCGCTGCGGAGCGAAGCCTTCGAGCTCCCTCGCCCGACTCTGTTACGCTCGCGTAGTGGGAAAAGTACAAAGTGCTTCTGGTTATCGTGCTTCCTAGGGGCTCCGATACCTGCTGCACTGGGGGGGACGTGGAAGAGATTGTGCTCGTTCAAAAGTCTAGAAAGAAAAATGTAACTTTACAACAGTGCAAATTATGCAAATAAAAGTATGGGGGGAAAATCAGCCCAGATTCATTTCTTAAGAATTGTAAAATCCTTCATTTAAAGCTTAGTGTAATCTTGACATTTATGTGGGCACCTGAAAAAAAACCAGCCCTAAAGCAGAGCTTTGGTATGGAAGTACAGTGCTGCTGCGAGCAGACACATTTCTGTCTGCTTCTCATTTAAAGTGCCAGCTCCTTCTTTTTTGTATACCTAATACACGATACGCATGGAATATACAGCTGTGTCACAAAGTCATTCTGTATTCTTAAAGCTTAATATAATCAAATTCATTGCCTAAAGATGGTGTAGTTGAAGATTTGATCCTTTTTCACTGAAGTGGAAATACTTTCAGTAATTGAAAGCAGATTCATGTCTGGAGTTGTACAAGCCAAGGTTTTCATTTTTTAAATAAACCTTTTGTTCTTCAGCTTTAAATATTTCAGTGAGCCATCCGGAGACCTCTCTTAATTGCTAGAGTAGACTTTAAGGAAGGATTGGGGAAAAAAAAACCTGAGAAAGGTATGTCAGCAATTAAATTTACTTAAAAAAATAATGTCTGTATTCCAGTGCATGAACATACCATTGCAGCTTTTGTGCACACTACATTTTAGTTTTCTTGTTCATCCATGTGAATCTGAATTTGAACTACCCATCTGTCTGTGGAGTGTTTTATTTTAAACTATCTTTGCTTATTTTCACCTTGCTTAGCCCATTTGCTGGGGTTTTTTTTAAAGTTTATTAAACAAAACAATCTGAACTTTGAAGATTTGGGGAAATACTGATCTGCTCCAGTAAACAAACCTGACACTTTGTAGTGATAGCTGCCCTTTGTTAACTTTGTGTCTGTTTTCTGGCTGATCCTGTGGAAAGCTTTCAAAACCCTGTCCTTCTAATATTTTAGCAATGGGGAAAGAAACTTAGGATGTGAACTACCAAACTCCCAGACAAAGACTGAGCTGCTCTGGAGCTGTTTGTTAGCAGCTTTGAAGGTAGAGAACAATGGAGGGAGAGGAAGGGAAGTACCTTCTCTCCCCTAAGATCTCTAATCCACAGAGTAAAATTCACTGAAAATGTGTAGAAAAGTTACTGAAGATGGCAAGAATCCCCTATCCGTTGGAATGTGTTAATTTCTTAATAAGACACAAGGATCTAATTGCCTGATGTTAAGTATAGCCTATCATTAAGATAAGAATTTGTAATTTGCATAATGGCACTAAATAGGCCGGGTTTATTCCCATGAACTTCTAGGTGGTGTGCACACAGCTGGTGTAGTGCACTTTTCCTTCTTTCAAAGGGTAAATCTTCTAATGCATCCTCAGTAAGTTCAGGCGGAAGTATTTGTGTAAAACCCAGGAAGGGGAAAGTGCTCAAACAAGAACAGAAAAAATCTATCTTACCATTTTTTTCATCTATCAGATTGGGATTCAAAACTGTCAAACAGTTCAGCAACTACAAATGAGATGTTACAAAGTTTTTTGATTAATCGCTCTGCAGTCCTGTGTGGAGAGTGGCCTCATATTTCACAGTATAAGGGTTTTTTTTTTTTTCTTTCAAGGAGTTATAAAAGGGTGTGTTACAATTTAGCAAGAAACCTACAGCAATAGGACCTTTAAAAAAAATTTAATGTTTAGATGGCTTTGGCTTGTCGTTTTTACTTTCTAACCTTCCTGTAGTAGAATTGAGAATACAAGAAGTTATATGTTCCATGCAGTATGGGGTATATTTTTTTCCATTTGAAGAAAAGCAGCTGATGTGATAGCTGTCTAGAAAAATTGATAATTGATGCAATAAAAAAAATATAAAATGTCATGTCAGATGTGTGTTCATTCTAAAGGTCCACAATAAGAATGCTGCCATACACCCGTCGGCTTTGAAGTCTGATTTTTTAAGTTACAGATAGCAATTTAGAGGCTGAACATTGAAATTAGCTTTTCTAATAATGGCAAATTTTAATACTGAAGAGTTTATCCTTTGGCTGGGGAGATACAGAAATATCTGTAAATATCAGTGTATGATGCAAATGGACCCAACTTAAGGAATTTGTCTTGAGCTGTAGTCTTTCATTTCAAATGTGCATCTGTGAAGATTTAACATGACTTTTTGAATTACCAAAATCATCTGATAAGCAATTGTGAGATTAGACACTATAACTTTTCTTCCTATAGCTTGTATTGCTTCCCAATTCACTTGTTGAACTAAACAAGGAAAAATAAAAGGTCGTAATGTATACACTTTGTGCAACATAGACATTTGAGTGATGATACCAGAAAACAGGACTTCACTGTGTTGTTGTCCAAAATAAGAAAAGACATTAGCTTTCCTATCCTTTCTGCATGTGTTCAAAGATCTTATTGCTGGTTATGTTCATTCTAAATACGTCTCTAGGCTTCGCTCTGTGTGGGTTTGAAGGACTTTCTCCAGAGGTAGTTACAGATTTATGCATTTCAGAATAGCAAGAGGGCTTTTGTGTGTTCAGTGATGTATGGAGGATGATGCTGTGAGCTGGTGACCTCACCAATGGTTTGAAGATGTATATAGCTTCTTAGGTTTGAAGATTTTTGTACAAAACAAGAAATCGGGATGAAATAAAGCAACTGTACTAAAAAAAATGTTTCTGTAGTTTTCCAGCTAAGTTAACCTTTTTAAATGGTAGGGACAAGTGGAAAAAATGGCACTTGTGTTCCTTTAAAAAACGTCACCCACGTTAAAAACTCTGAACAGAATAGGTAGGTTGCTGAAATACTCTGAATGAGTAGAAAATAGTCATTCTTTGTCTAAGATTAAGGAATTCAAAGTGCAATTATACATGAAATCTTCAAGACTCACTCAAGGTAACAACAAGGTGTGTAGTCTTCTTTTGAGATTGACTAGGGCTGCCGTTTATCCAAACTTGAAATAATTGTTTTGTGTAAACTGCTATAAAGTAGATTGTTTTTGAAGCAAGTCCTTTAGATGTAAGAAAAAGGTAGAGTTCTCATATCTAGAAACAGTATATCATTCTAGCTCAGAGTGAAAGGCTTATTTATGGCTTGTTATATACAGCGGGAAGGACTTTGCATGGCTTTGGTATATGAATCATTGAAAACTTCATGTTTTTGATACTGTAATTACTTCTTTTTGTATCTAATACATGAAGGTACCTTTACAGGAGGTTTAACTTCTGGTGTATTCAGAATTCAGGAGTTGAGTTTGCATTAAGATGTGTTACAGCAAAAGATTAAGCCAAATACCTGAACATGTTGAAATTTGCACAAACTACATCTACAACTCAAAGTAATGGTGGCCTGACAAAATGGCAGAGGTGGACTTGCTGTAATTTCTGAAGAGCTGCGTTATGATAAAACTGATTAGATACATGTAACAGGGTTTCTGCATACTTTATTCTCTGTGGCCAAGGAACAGCAATTTTTGCAGAAGCATTAAGCTAACGTATCTGGTATCCCATCAACAGTGAGTTCTGTGTTTTTATCTTTCTGATACAACTTGCTGTTTTGCCGCTTTCTCACTTTTGAAGGGGATTCAGACCTATACAGCAATGTTTCTAAGATGATTAAAAGAAAAACAGATTTAGAAGAAGAAAAAAATTAATCTAAAATAAGATCTCTTGCATCTCTGCATAACTAACATCCAACTGCTTTACCAGCTTTTTTATTCTTTTTATTCTGTTTCAGTTGTTATTAGTCCAAGAGCTATTGACATGGGCCTTTTTTTCTTGGTATCAAGAAGAATTAGTGTCCTGGAGAGCTATTTGGAATGAAAGAGTATACATTAATCAACACTTAAAAAAAAAAATAAAAGGCAACTGCTATTATATAATTATATTATTTGGTTGGTTTTCATAATTATATAAATCTTAAGAAAGCACTACCTTAAGCTTTCAAATTGTCATAACTGCCAAACTAATTTTTGAACTGCTTTAGTTTTCACCTCTAGTATAGTTGCTGCCCACACACAAAGGGAAAAAAAAAGAATGGAAATGGTTTTTCAGAGCAGCTTTTGGTTTAATCGTATAGATCTGCTTTTTCATAAAACATTATTGTACCCTTGTATGAAATATAACCGGTTTCAAATCTGCAGAAATTTCAGAGTTGTTAATTTTTGCAGAACATTTTTCCTCTTAAGTCAGAAACTGCATTAAAGAAAAGACTGTTGTCCAGGGAGTTGTAAAAAGTAGCCTGGAAAGCCTCTTATGTTCTTTCTTTTAAATAGAACAGAATTGCCTTACGTAGCAAAGTTAACTTTGTTAACCTTTTATAATTATTTAACCATTATTTCATTTTACCCCCTGCTTAAACATTGTACATCAATGCAATAGACACCTGGCTGTGCTCTTAAAAGTTTATTTGTCTTTCAATTCCTGTGATAGTAGGGGGCAGTATATCTCCTTAATTATCTTTGTTCAGGGAAATGTTGAAAGGCCAGCGTAGTTAAACAAGGCCATTTGGATTTGCAGTAAGGTCGAAGTCAGATGCAAGGAAAGTGGTTAAATGCATTATCATCTTATTGAGCACATCATCAGTAAAGTGACCTTGATGGAGGTGGAAAAAGCCATTTGGCTATTTTATGACAGCCACCTCTCTGCTGGCTTTATTCCTGCCAGAGTGTGCTTCAAATAGCTTTATCACAGTCTTCTCTTGTTGCTGTGAAATCTGATTTTTTTAATTACAGATAGCGAGTTAGAGGCTGAACAATGAAATGAACTGTTCTAATAATGGCAAATTTTAGTACTGAAGAGTTTATCCTTTGGCTTGGGAGATCTAGAAATACCTCTAAGTTGACTATTAAGGAGACCTTTATGTTAATTTTTATATACCTGCCTTTAAGGATTTCATTGATAATCATTGGGTTTAATTCATTACTGCTTTTAAAACTGTTTTTTAAGTTACTGTGAGGACAGACAAGGCAACTTCCAGCCTTAGCAGCATGAACATTATTTGTTTAAATGTGTGTGTATTTATGTTTTTATAAAGATACTCAAACCCTGGGAGGCCTGTGGCTAAACTGGAAACAAATCATTTAGAAAATATATAATTAATGGTTAAATTTCTATCTTACTTGTGTTTTGTAATGGTAGTCAGTATTGATGTCTTAAAAGCTTATAAAAGTATAATTCTAGCTATTGCATGTTAATATAAGTATTTAACCAAAGTACTCTCAGCTGTCCATCTTCCCCTTTCCTTTTTAACTGTCTTTTCTCATTCAAGAAAGATTTCTTTCATTTGTGTAAAACTACATTGATTTCAAAGAAACAGGGTAATTTTCAATTTTTGGCTTTCAAAATAGCTTAGTGCTATTTTTTTATTCTTTTTATAGTGCTCCCTGTCTAGGCATTGGCATAATTGTTAAGGGAATTTCAAAGCAAATGCACAAAATACAAGGAAAGACAATAACAGGAAAACTGGATCCAAATTTGACCACCTGAAGGTATAGATTAATTGACTGAGACTCACAGCAGAGTATTAAAAATTACTGGAGGTTAGAGGGAATGATTTACAAGAAAAGGTGGAAAGAAAGAAAAAAACAATGTTGCACAGTCACATGGAAGAACCACCTGTAACATTTTTAAAGACCTTGTGGACTCAGATGATGTATCTAGACACAGTAACATGAATTAAGGACCAAAAAAATGAGCTGGATATCAAGACACGTTTTGTAACACTAACATCTTGGAGACGATGGAAAATATCTCAGTGCAGTTCATAGAAGTTCCATTTTTTGAAGAATAAGTATTTACTTGTTTTGTGGTAGTGCGATGAGTGGCTGTTACACCTTTTGTTCCTAAGCTTTGATTATATGTTGCCATTTTGAAGGGAGATGATTTTAACTTCCACTTTGCAACCTATGAGCTCCTTTTCTTCAACACATAGATGATCTCCTAAGAAGGGAGCAGAGTTCTTCTCATCTTCACCTCCATCTTTGGAGCTGGAAAGCATCTCATAGTTGTCTCCTCACCAGTTTTATAGCAGTAAGAAAGCACATTACCCTTGGGTTTGCAGTATTTTTCTGGGACATGTAACTTCGGGCAGTTAAGATTTTAAAGTTGCCAGCAATGTTTTGGTGTGGTCTTTAGCACAGGGTTGTAGAGTCAGAGTGTGTACTCAACATGAAGCATCATCATCCAGATGGAGAGAGACTCTCCCCTTTCACTCATGCCAAGTTCCCCTTGTTCCTCACAGACTTGCCTATTGATCTACTCACCTATAGGATAGAAGTACCCTTTGCCTTCTTAGTGTAAAGAATTTTCTTACATTTTTCTTTCTGTTTAATTATTCTTGCTTCCTCCTCAGCTCTCTCCTTGTGCTTGTCAATCATGTTCTGCCATAAAGCAGGAGGATTATCTGTATGTGTGTGTTTCCATATGCCCAACCAGAAGACAAGCCTTTTGAAGGCAGACACATAGAGTCAGAGTTTGAAAATGTAATTCTGTCAAACTGTCTTTTTCATCAGATGACTTCAGGAAGGTTGCCACACATATAGGCCTATCCATTGTCTTGTAATGATACTGAATCTTAGGATCTCTCCTACCAAGCAAGAGACAAGCAGTAAGCTGATGGCTTTTGGGCTGAAGAGGATCTTACCGTCTCTTGACAAGTGTGCGGAAAGCACTGACAATATTCAAGCCTTTTTTGTAGACTGGAAGTACCTCAAAGAACTTTTCTTTCCCTACCCTGTCTTCGTTTTCTTTTGCCCCTCCATTGACAATTTTGGTTTATGGAGCTGAGCACATATTTTATTGCCAGGAGAGTTTCTTTTCAACAGCTGTCCTTTCTCCAAAGGAGACAGTAAGATTCATAACATTGAATGGGTATCTTCAGAGCATTTACTCTGCAACCCCTGTTACTCCTCATTTGTGTGAGAACCCAGTGTTTACCACCCTCTTTTTCCCCTGAGGTCAAGGAATCTTAAACAGACTTTACAGTCAGTGGGTTCCTCTCTGGATGTAAACCCTTCTCCCCTGATGATTTTTCTACCAGTGGCATTTGGATAGTATTTCGAGTTATTCCTCAGCAGTTCTGCCAGCTTTTCACAGAAGAAATCTGTGTATTATTTATCAATTCTCTTTTCTCATTTCTGCCCTCCAGCTTTTACATTATCCCCTCATCCTAGTCCTTTCTACCTAATCTTAATTTACTGCTGATCAGAGCCATGGCAGCAGAACCAGTTACTTGAGGTGAAAAAAGAAGAATAAAAATAAAAGCCTACATCAGAAAAAGTTATGTTTTTGCCTTTGAGGCAATTGGTTTTGCTTGCAGTGATTTTGGTGACACCAGGCAGAGCTGAACATTCTGCATTCTGCTTGTATATTGTCTGCTTTTGTTTCCTTTAGTGCAACTGTACCTTATAAAATAATAGGTAACAAATTGTGCATTCTGAGTGTTTGGTTTTGCTTTGCAGTGTACAGCAGAGCTTGTGCTAGAATCTGTTCTTTGATTATTTTTTCCCCTGTCTTTTTGTGTGTATTTTTTATGTGTGTGGAGTTTCCATGTGTGTTCTTGAGCCAAATGCAGTCAGTATGCAATGGAGTACATGGGGATCTTTACTAAGAAATACAAAAATGTAGAGTCCTATAGCAAACTGAATTACCATCGTTCCATTAAAGTAGGTTTATTTTGTATAGTCTGTATAGAAATTATAACATTATTAACATAATTTGTAGACTGAGCTGTGTTAGTCTGAAACAGCATATGCGTGCATGTGTATAGTTTGAATTCTAGCCAAGGGAAGGAGTCCCCTACACTCTGCTGGCTGATGTTCCACTTGTGTTCGTGGCTATAACACAGCACCTCTTTAACGTTCTACCTGAGCGTTGAAATGGAACAGGTCAAATGGATGTTGATAAATCCAGAAGCCTGGCAAAGCAGTAATACTTGAGAAGTATTAGAAAGCATCAGTTCTGCCTGCCTGCTGAGAGCTGCCTGCAGCTCAGAGTGGTGTGCTGCAGGCTAGCAGCTACAGCCATGAGGCGTTCCCTCCTTTCTTGGGTTTCCCCAATTCTGCGACATGATGGAAGAGGGCAATGAAAGGGAAAGAGGAAACCAGCCAGGTACCTTTCTTTTTCAGTGTAGAGGGCAAAACTAGATTGTAGAGAAGGAGAGACAGACGCATAGTCTTTGTGTACACTAGCAAAGAGAACAAGCCAAGGTCCATTTTCTGTTACAGCACAAGTATCACTGATGTGCACACGCGCTTCACCAACAGCCTGAGGACCTCATTCATTCAACCTCCTGTGAGAAGTCCGTCGTTCATATCCTTCCTTGAACTGTGGGGGTGTTATCTGGGAGACCACTGGTTGTTAGAGCCAAAAATTAAGGCAGGAAGGATGCTATCAATTACAAGTTATTGATGATTTTGTGCCAGTGTTTGCCCTCAAGCTTGCACTAAACTGCTCCTGTTGAGTTAGTGCAGATATAAGCATTGAGCCTGAGGCTCGTGGTAAGGGTAAGAGGGAAAGAGTAAAATAAAGGATACACCTGTGGCTCTAAACAAATTTGTATTTGACAAAAGCCATTAACACTTCCAGCATAACATTGCAAACTTAACAGCAAATTCACCCAGTATGTCTATCTCAGAATATTTTTCACACCACCATTCTAGTTAGGTCTGGATTTCTTTGTTCTTTTCCTCTGGTGATTTCTGTATGGACCTGTCAGGCCAGGGCAGGTGGGAACCCTTTAAAAAGTGATCCTGACAGACCTGTCTTCTTAAAAGATAGATCTCTCTTCTTAAAAGATAGTAGTTACCTCCACTTTACTAATTCTTGATTCCACAGATTCACTTCCTGTGCTAGGAACATTCAAATTATGCTTTTTCTTCCAGGGTTTTCTTGTCATATAGCTCTTAATTTAGGATAATGAGATTTTTTTTTT
>QWTY01016377.1:0-44872 GCA_008033365.1 Pseudorectes ferrugineus
CCTTTTTCTCCTTCTTTCCCTTCCCTTTCCTTTTTCTCCTTCTTTCCCTTCCCTTTCCTTTTTCTCCTTCTTTCCCCTATGAAAGAACTAAGTGAATCTGTCCAGGGAAAGGCACAGCAGGAGATTTAAGTATGAGACCATCTCCAGTAACATAAATCCCTGGAGCAATGGGATAAATTTGAGAAAGAGAGTATTTAGGCTGAATATCAGGAAAATGTTCCTAATGGCTTGGACTGCTTGAGCAGTGGAATTGTCTTCCAGGCAAGGATGGAAACACCAACATTTGACTCACTTGAAATTGGACTGGACAGCGTGTTGGCAAATGTACTGGAGGGAGAGATCCTGCTCTGGAAGGGGAATGGTCTCTTGGACACCAGATCTCTATGACTCTGTTAAATATTCCAATGTGAAGAATGTGAGGAAAGAAAAATATTAGGAATCGCCCAGGGACACAGCTAATCCCACAGACATAACACTTGCACCAACTGCAGTAGAAGTTACGCACATGTGAGGGACCCAGGCTGGGCCCCAAGTGGGATGGGGGCTTTGGCTTCCCAGAGGAGGCCACAGCACAGGCCTGCTGCTCCTTGTCCCACATGCAGGCAGCGGGGCACTGGGACACAGGGAGAGGGGACAAATGCTCCTGGACTCTTGCTGGCAGGGAACATTAACATCAAGCCTGTCGAAGCAAACAGTCAGAAAGAAAAGAAACCTGAGCCCTGGCAGCGTCTGCTGCTTCTTTACATCCATGACCAGGTGTCCCTTCTCCTCTCTGTCCTGGCAAAGCACCTCTAAATGCATGTCCTCTGTCTATCCCTGTTGCTGCTTTCTGATCTCTTCACAGTGCAGAGATGTCAAAAAAATACGAGATATTTTGAAACTCCAAATGTCACTGCAGCGAACAAAACCACTGGTGTCTTCCAGGGAGAGGGCTGCCTACTGATGTCCCCATATTCCTTCACTTGGGGCTTGTCTTGGTGTTTGTGGTGGGGCAAACCCAGAGTAGCTGAGGGCAGAATGGGACCCTGACTGTGGTTTTAACTGAGCCCTGATTCCTTTTTTCATCCCTCCGCATATGGATGTAATATATATTCACAAGGCTTTTTTTCCCCTACCATTTATAATTTTTTTTTTTTTCATTTCCAGTCATGGAGCTTTTCTGGACAAAACAATTATGATCCAAATGTCCTGAGAACAGTCTCCAATGAGGCAGTTTTCCTGAACATGTACAGACAAAGGAAATTATTTCCTTACTGAAAGAAATCACTTCAAAGTGCCCAGACCAGACCCCGCTCCAGCTCAGGTTTCCTTTCTGTGTCACAGCTTGGACAAGAGCTGTCACGGAGAGCCGTGCTCCTTGTGCCTGGTTTGAATTTATGCAACACTGGGCACAGGGTAATGGGAACTCACAAACCAGCCCAGCCACCTCTTTTCTCCTTTCCTCCACCTTCCCCTCACAATATGTCCTTCCTTCTGCACAGTGTTTGTTGCTTCTCCAATGCCAGTAAAATTCTCTGTGATGTGCCTCTAACTTTCAGTGCTCTGGGCAGCTCTGTTTATCAGCCATTCCGACACAGCTATGTCAATCCGATGCATCTCCTTTCCTAAAACTCAGCTTGAGTCAAAAACTCTCCCCAGTTAGTCATGATCTTCCTATCACCGTCTCTCGCGAAGGTGAGGTGGAGGGCAACAGTTCTCGTGAGGATGAAATGGATTGAGAATGATTTTGCATGACAACTGCTGGGGATCCAATATCTTTCTGTTGGTGTTGCTTACAGAAACAATAATGCCTGGAAACCATCCAATACCTGTGTGTTGGCCCATCCTCAACACATGCCAAATTCTTCTCTTGTGGGACAGCCTGGGCACAGCCCACATATATTTATGTGTGATCTCCTAGTCAAACTGCGATCTATTTTTGCCAGTCTCCTGAGCATAGTCCCTCTTTCCACATGCTGAATGTCATCTCAAACAATAAGGAGGCTGACCGCTCCAGGAAGGGTCAGATGGCAGTGCCTTTGTGCACCTTTCTTTCTGTCCATGCAGAGCGTGGGGCGTGGCCTCACACCAGGACCTCATTTTGAGGTGTTGGGAGGAGTGTGAGGTTCATTATTTTAGCAGAAGTAGGTAAGTACCACACCATGGATCTCTTACTTGTGGGAGAAGAGACCTTACGTCCAAACAGACATTTTATGCCTGTGACACCTCTGTCCTTCACCAAGACAATCCCTGATGCAGTTTCTTCCTTCTGTGGATTTGGCATTGCATAACAGCTCCCATCTCCTTTCCATTCAGAGCAGTACTGCACAGCACTGCTGTGACTGCTGAACTCTACAGAGGACTTGTCCCACTGCCACATAACCTGCTCTCAGCAATGTCCAGGGTACATTGAAAGAGGACAATAAAATCTCCCATGTCCCTCAAATGGCCTCTGCTTACTGGCGAAATATGGCTTTCAGTATTCAAAGAAATAATTTGGGACACTCATGAGCTCCATCATTAGCCTAATTTTGTTTTTACTACTAAAACTTCTCCAACCTGGTCCCATGGCTACCTCCTTCGACCTAGTTAAACACCACTTGACTAGGATGTGTCATCATTTTACAACTCAGAGTAGAGCAGAGATCCCAGAGTCCCCTGGCCAGGGCTGTGCTGGCAGTGGTCTGGTTTGAACCTTCAGACCACACCTGGAGCTCGAGTAACAGCTAATGATCAACACAATGTCCTACCTGTCCACACTGAGGAGCTGTCTGCCACCTCATGGCACCCAGCATTGTGTCACCAATCTCCAGAGATCAGCACTCAGACTGGCAGGTCACTAAACCCTGCTCTCCTTCCCTGCATATCCAAACCCAGGCTGAGATGTCCCCTTCCAGCTCCAGCTCTGGCCCTGCCCCTGTTCCCAGAGCTCTGCTTTATGCTTCTAAGACAATATAAAGAACACGTTCCTACTTTGGTGCAAAAGCCCTGTTTAAAGGAAGCCTTCCAATTCTTCTGAGGATCCCCAACAGGACAGCCTGCACTCCACCACTTACTCCTGGTTTTGATACTTTTTGATATTACCTCCATCAAATCCCTGAAACACCCCTGGAAAAACACCCGGAGGAGCTGCCCCAGCCTGACATTATGCCAGTGCTCTGCTCTCTGTGCGGTAGACAGGTAGGTGAAATTCAAGGTTGTGGTCACTTCAGCCAAAGGCCAGGACATTTAAGAACAGCCTCACTACCTCCAATCTGCTGTACGAACTATTCTTAGCTGGAAGCTGGAGCCGAATGCTCACTGGGCACTCCAGGTTCACACCTCTGGAATACGCCCCTGACAGAAATATGCTTCAGCGTGAACTTGGCCACATTTAGAAGAAGCTGCAAGATACACCTCTTTCCCAGACCTTTCCATCTGTTTAAACTGTGAAATCCTGGGTTCCTCGCTGTCTGGTCAGATTAAAAGCTGCTGGCAGTGGGGGAGCATGACAGTTCATTTCTCTTACTTGGAATGATAATTACTCAACGTAATCCCCATAAAACAAACTCATAATCTTCAATGATGAGTGTGTGTTAAGTGCTCATAGTAACTGAAATAAATAAGAAGAGGTCATTAATAATAAACCATGGTCTGGATTACAGCAGTCAACAGTGCACAGAACAGCAGAGCTAGAGTTGATAAAGGAAAGTGGATCACAGCCCTCCACACTCTGCAGGCATGAGGTTGCAAGGCTGGGGATATTGTCTGCATGTCGACTGGGGATCACCAGAATTCAGCAGTGATTTAATCATAACCTGCGCATTGTCTGTGAAGAAAGAGGTGAAATAAAGACTGGTTATGGTAGATGCAGAATGCTCTGAGTCCTCCTGCACAAGCCAGCAAAACCTTGCTGGCTGCTTTGCAGTCCACTTGAATCCACTAGGATTGCTACCACATGTACTGCTAGGAGAGGTCTTTCTCTACCTATGCTGCACCATTTCAGATTTCTCCATCTTAGGAGCTGCCAAGTGGACCCAAGCTGTTGTGCACTAGACACTTCTCTGTCTCCTCTGGTTCACTTGGGCCATCATCTGTACTCTTGGGAAAATGTCTTTGTCCTCCAGGTTAGTGGCTCTTCCTAGACACTGAAGTAAATTTTGTGCATGCACGGGATGGACTTGGCAACGCTCCTCATTGTGCAAAAACTCTAACTAGGTTTGTGAGCTCTTCCCGAACTGAATTCCCAGTGGCCATTTCCTCACATCATGCCAAGATTACGTGAAGGTTAAGACTAAGAAGACACAGGAATGGACACCTCTGTGGGATCCAGGGGCATCTGACATAGTTTTGCTAGTACAGCTCACTGGGAACTGGACTGATGTTCCTGGGGTACCGAATAGAACTGAAATTTGGAGTTCTTGTTAAAATTAAAAATAAGTGGCTACATTTGTACAACTTATATATGAAGGATTGGAATACATAGCAAAGTTCAACAATCACTTTCCTGTTTATATTCATGGATTGCTGTTTTTCTAGGCTCAGCCCTGGTTTTGCTGATGAGCTAAAATATAACCTCCTTAAACCCCAGTGGAGCAGCATTTAGTAAGTTCTGTCTTTAAAAAATATTTCAGCCAGGGGATTAACTCCTATTTGCACCTACAGCTAACCTGGAGGGAAGGCTTGGCGAGCAAAAAACCCTGGAGGGAGAGGACATATTTGCAACAGCAAAGACTGTTTCCACTCCTGCTGAGGTGGGGGGAAATCCCTGCCAGCTGCAATGGGAGGTAGAACAGGCCCATCTCCAAATCCTGTAAAAAATTATCTGAGAGCATTTTCAATTAATTACTGTTCATAGGAGGGGGAATGGTCAAAATGACTGTGTCTGTAAGGCCATTGCCCCCACAGAGGACTGCGTGCAGCTCTGCAGCTCCCCTAGTTATGCTCCAAGCAGCTCTGTGCCTCAGGCACACCCTCCCTGCCTTCAGAAGCATGGAAAGTGTGATGAGACCATGTCTGCTTCGATGTCCCCTGGAATCATGTCCCCTGCTTGCCCACTCACGTGCTGGCAGGTTTTTGCAGACCTACAGTGGGGTACTATTCTTCCCTCACCAGCAGTCTGGATTGTGTACCTCGGAGAAGACATTGCTCCTACAAAGAAGCTGAAAACACTAGACTTGTGACTTCTCTGTCTGCAGGGTCCCAAGGGAACTTAGGGGAGCTGGGGTGCAAGGGGTCCTGCTCTTGCACTTGGGAAACCTCACAGGACTGGACTCTGTCTAGCCCAAACATCGTATTTCAGCTCTTCCCCTGAAAAGAGCAGTATCATAAGCATATGGTTAATGACTCATCCCAAGTGGAAAAACAGCGTTTGTTATATTTTATGAAAATTTTATACATCTAAGGTACTGTACATCTGTTGCTATTTAGGCTGACATGTATGTAGAGATTGGCAGAACAAGTTCTCTGTAGGGATGACTGAACTCCAAACCAAACCACAGAACTTTCAAACACTCAGCCTGCTTCTTGAAGGGGAATGAAGGAAAAAAAAAAAAGAGAATGTTTTTCTGCTCTGTTGAAATGCTGCCTGACTGAGCAATATGCAAGGAAGAAACTCTTCGGTTCTGTCTAATCCACAGTAGAAGAGGGGCTTATTTATGGAGAAGAGCCTTTCTTCACAACGCTGCAAATCGCAAGCAAACTTGTCTCTGTGCCAAAACTTTTCCCAGGTTGCTCGTGAAAGGGTCAGAAAGTTCAACTCCTTGTCTGACTCCTGCTCCTCCTCCCTGTATCCTGTCTTGTAAAACCCTCCCTCAGACCTGCTCCTGTCTCCTTCCTCTCTGGCAGCGAGCCTTTCTCATGGTGAGGCTAAGGGTTCTCCTTGAGTTGTTCATACATATTTCTCGCAGCAGCGTCTGGGTGGCAAGAAGGCAGCGAGCCTTACAGGTTGGCCTGGAAGTCTTCCGGGGTTTCTTGGGAAGGCACTAAATGAGTGGACTTCCATGGAAAGTCATGTTTTCCACTCTGCATCTGTGAGTGTTTCTAAGGTCTCTGGTGCAAAATCCCCAGGGGCAGAGGACTAAGTGGTGAAAACAACTGAGGACATGCCTGTACGGTCCAACTCACTCCTCTGCAGAGAGGAAGATGGAGCAAGCTGTAAAGAACTGCTTGCTCAAACATCTCTTATTTATTAGCCATGTCAGCCCAGCTCTGCCAGGATAATTACTCTGGGCACAACAGCTATCCTGTGCCCAGCTCCCAAGCTGGCACAGTCTGCTCAGGGATCCTTCAGCTGTAATCTGTTTCTAATCTAATCCCCAGAGCACAGGGCCTGGAAAATAAAGTTTTCTGCCTCCAGCCATGCTGTGAGGCTCCCTGCTGTCTCGCTACATGTGTCTGGGACAAATTAACATGAGAACCTAAGAAAGGCCATACTGGATCAGACCAAAAGTCTGTACAACCCAGTGTCGAGTTTCTGCCAGTAGCCAAAAGTGGAAGCTCATGAAAGTGTATAAAATGATACCTCCACCAAGTGCTCTCCCAAACTGCAGCCATTAGTGGCATAGGACTTCCTGCACCAGGTGTACTTTCCACAGATTTATTGATCTTCAATGCATTTGTCTTCCATGAAATTGCACAGTCTCCACAGGAAACCATGCAAACATTTCAAACTGGGCACATCTTGGAGCAAGGAGCTCTACATCTCTTTCTGTGGCTTGTTTTGAATCTGCTTCATGCTAGTTTCCTTTGATACCTCCCAGTTCATGCTTATAAGAAGGATCATTTTGTGCTCAGAAATCAATCTGTGCTCAGAAAGTATATATGACAACAGGGTGACTGGTCAAGAGACAGCACTGTCAAGAGACAACTACTGTTGAAAGTGGTATTTAAGACTGGCCATTTATTGATGATAATTTTCCAGTTATGACAGTGGTTTGTTTTGGTGCAGTTTGGATAGCAGAATCAGTAGGAGAGCTCTGGTGGTTAATTCAGTCACACTATTTAAGACAAATAAATGGAAAGGATAGGACAGTATGAGCTTGGCAAGACTGAGCATACTGGCAGGGGCAGGGAGGTCCCATGAGGGAGAAGGACATGGGAACAGGGTGGATTTCCTGGCAGGAGCGGGAGCACAAAGAGTGCTCTACAGGAGCAGCTGAGGTGGCTTAGTTTCTAGCCATAAGGAGCAAGGATGCCATCAAGCTAAATGAGACTGTGGAAACTCTTGGTGAATGAGAAAAACAATGCTAGGAACTTTCTTGAGAACAAGAGCAAATGCCAGATGAATCTGTGCTTTGTTGGATCTTACCCTCCACTCAGTGCCTTGTTTTTTCCCAGTTCGTATCGAAGCAGGGTCTGAAAATCTCTGAGCTGGTGGAGCCCTATCCAGGCAGGTGAGGACTGGGTCAGGATACCAGAGAAAGTGACACAGTGATGCTGATGTGAGAATTCACAGGTCCTACCTTCAAGGGCCATTCCAGCCAGTGCTATGAAACCCAGCGGTTTCTTCTTGAATAGAAGAGTTTTTATAATTACTGAACAGAAAGGTAATGGGGGGAAAAGTGGGAAATAAGCTGGGGGTGCTCTTCCCTGCCAATCTACAGTGCACAGCCTTGCAATCAGATGAATGGCACACATCCCTGTGTAGGGTGGACCCAAAAGTCTGGCAGTCACTCAGGGTAAATCACTGTCCTCTCCCCCTGTTCTATGGTTTTAAACTATGTGAGGTGGGATTGGGTGTCACTGCCATGAGTTTTCTTTATGGAACCGACCAGAACCTAATAACATAAAGGCCAAGCAGATATTTTGGCTGCCCTTAGGGCTCATTCTGGCCATCAGCTTGCCTCAGAAACAGTGTGGGGGCTCCTGGACATGGCAGGTAGGATTGGGTTTTGACTGATATTGTGATCTTCTGTCAGAAATGGTCAGAGAAAAAGCATCAAAATGGTGATAGCCACCCTCAGTGCTCTACCACACCATCTGATGAAGGAGCAGGTATTGCTCAACCCAGGAATGCTCTTATTTTTGGCCTGTGTCAGTTCTGGATTTGCACTGGCTCCTAGCTTGAGACAACTTAAGTGTTGCAGAGTTTCTTGACTTCAACCCAGAAGAATGGCATCCTACAGGCATTTATCTTTTCTAAAATTATCTCCTTCATTTTTTATCAAAGACTAATTCCTTCTCCCAGATTACTTCTTGAACAAACGCTTTGGTGCTCTTTTAGCAGCATATATCCCCTACAATAATAACCTAGTTTCTATACGGAAATAGCTTTGTCTGAAGCTTTCTGGCTAACAAAACAAGCAGGATAACTTTGTCGTCTCCACCCAGCACATAGTAGACATACAACAGTGTTATGCAATTTGACATAGCTGGCTGCTCCACCAGCGAAGGCAAAAACCAGAAAGATCCTTCTGCTGCTGTTGCTGGAGATTATAACTCTGTAGGATGTAAGAGTACCAACGACATTGTGTAAAGCCAGATTTCTGCTTAAATGGATTGTGGACATACTTCTCTGTTAAAGGCTCTCTGGTATCTCTCATAAAAGCCCCTCATTTATACTTCATCTCAGACAGAGTCTCTCCCAAATGTCAGTTTGGCATGATATCTGAAACGAAGAACACCCATCCCTGAAGACCAGTGGTTTTATAGGCTTGAATACACTTTAAAATATAACAAATTATCTTTCTTCTTAGGCTTAACAGCAGGCATAGTCTACCAAATCCTTTTAGGTAATCAGTTGTGCCTCAGGATCTGAGAAGTATTTGGGAAGCAAGTTTCTTGTTATTAACCCTTTGAATAAACTCAAGTCTTCCTGCTGCCTCCCAAAGTGGCTTGTAGGAAATCAAAGAACAGTATGAAAAGAATGAGCACAGAACACACCAATCAGTGTCAGCAGTATTGCTGTTGTTACCTTTGGTGACGGCTCCACTGTATAGAATTATTAGACAACTCAAATTACTACAGAAGTATTTTAATACTATGCCTTTGCATCTGAAACTGATAAAAATCTTGAGTGGAGTGGGTCAAGAATGCATTCACATGAACAAAATAATGGAAAATATATTTAGCAGTCACATGAATAATGTAACTCCCTTCTTGGAAGGATTATGAAACTGTAATTTCTGCATTTCTTTGACTAAAATTTGGCTTTAGTGAAGCTAATGGCTAATCTCAGTCTTGGCCTTCTTCAACAGTATGAAAAGAGATAACAATTCCTACTTTTCTATATTAAAAAAAGCTGAAAGCTATTTGCAGTGGACAAAAGGCTGCCAATATAGTGTCTAATTTAGCAAGTGATTAAAAATTAAGAAGTGTAGCTATAGATCATCAGAACAGTGAGGTATATCATGAAAGACAAGCATATAAGTAAACCGACCTGCTCAGTCAGGGTCTAAAAGAAATTTCAGTCATCTAGGATATGGAGGAGTTAATTATACTTTAAAAGGGAAATTAATTATCCCCTTAAAAGGGAAATTGTCTTTCCTGTAGTGTTGGGGTAGATTATTAGCCTAATCCACTGTAGCACATAAATGTCCCTGTTTACACTAGGTTTGAGGTAAGAGCTTCAGATGCTTAGCCTTGTCTTTTTCTATCAAACAATCTCCGTAAGTGTTTCTGATATCAGGAACACTGCATAAACCTGCCTCACTTATGTGTCAACGGAAATCTTCCTAAAATTTTATTTTCTCCTCTTAGCTATGCTTTGCTGTTCATTTGACTCTAAAGGTAAATGTGATTATTGAGATATGTGAATTTGCTAGAACAGTGTGCAGCACAAAGTGGTGGTATGTCCCATGATTAAATGTGATGCTGACCTGTTTGCCTCAGATTAGCTGAGTTTTCACTTCACCTGGTCCAAATTATGGCTTTATCTTTGTCCTTCAGGTTCCTAACTCACAGGCAACAAAACTGAGAGAAAAAGATGCCATTATCCCATGTTTCCACAGGATTGTGATAGTCAGCTGCACTGAAAACATACTTCCTGGTTTAGCTAGGTACCTCTTCCTGTTCTTCAAAATAACCCAGAAATTCTAGAACTTCAATCCTCAGTTCCTTCCTCCTTCTCCACAGGTACTATGCATTTCCTTCTTCTGCTTCTCTCAAGTGCTGGTTACCATTCCAGTTGAAGTCCCACTTGCCACATCCTCAGAGTCTCTTTTTCTTTTCCTCCATCTTTCTGTTGTTTCGTCTTCTTGCTCACTGATGTGGGCTTGAGATTCATGGACATCTCTTCTTTCTTAGCTGCTTCCTGAAATAGTCCTTACTTTTTTTGTGTACCCGACAGTCACAGCTAAGAACAACTACCACTGCAGCCACATGACTTTTGGTCAATGCTTTTTTTTTTTTTTGACTGTTCTTCTGTCATTTGAACTCTAAACTCTGACAATGTTGGGGCTTTGTATGTTGTTGTGTGGAAACTATCCAGTAATACTATAGATATTATCAGAAAAGCCTCCTTCTTTTCTTATCCTTTTATCTTTTCTCCTAGAACCATTATATCTCTCTCTCTTTTGAAACCTTTTCTGTCTTTCTAAATGCAGTTCCAAAAGTAATAGAGACATTTTTTAACTTCATTCTTTCTTTTCTTTTTCACATCTGAATACTTGTGCTCCCGTTTGTAAAACAGCTTCAAATCTTTGCTATTTTAGACTGTGGTTCCACAGTCATGACCTATTTATCCTTCCAACTCTTGCCAAGATTACCAAAACCACTCATGTTCAACCACTGGGCTCTTTCTTCCTTGGCAATACATGGAATCACTCATCAAGGGAAAGAGTACTGTTACCACTGGAGAGCACTCTTATACAACTACAAATACTGATGTATGTCCATCAGCTCCCTACTTCATCCCATTCTGTTCATTGTCTGAAACATCTGGTATTTTAAGTATTTGACCACCGTTGGTCATTAGAAGAGCTGGAGGAAGTTTTTTGTATGTTCTTCAGAAGACTGGATCCCCTTATGCTACCTTCTGTGTTCACTTCCTTTATGTGCTTGTGGGACAACAGCGCTAAGTTTGCCACTGGAGGTGGTCTGAAAGCTGAGGGAAACTTTGAAAGCTTTGCTTCCTGCGCCCTTAACTCATACTGTAAAGGGATCTGTGCTCTGTGAAGTCTAAGAAGTCACTTTACCAACTGCAGTTATTGCAAGAATTAATTTCTATCACTTTCTCCGTCTGTTGATACTTTTTAATGAGAGAGGAGCAGTTCTGTGGTTAAGTGGTCTACCAGCAACTAGCGATGGTTTTCCTGAAATTTACCCAATTAATAGTTGGGTGGGTGACTCCAGGCTGGGATTTCAGGGGCATTGATAATTGCAATTGCAGCTGATAATGCTCTTGACTATCACAGGATCATTGCAGTTGCTCAAGGCATTAGCAGGCAGCTATGACATGCTCCCCAAGCCATCTCATCTCCAGGCTGAACCAGCCCCAGTCCTACAGGAAGTGCTCCAACCCTGGCTGTCCTAGTGGCATCCACTGATCTCACTCCAGTTCAACACCTTTCTTGAACTGGGGCAGGGGGCAAAATTGAGCACAGTATTTCAGTTGTGGTCCAACAAGTGCCAGGTAAAGGGGAATAATCACTTCCACTGACACCCTACCTCTGCTCCTGTGAGCACAGCCAAGGATGTTGCCTGCCTGCCTTGCTGCCAGTGGAATCCACAGTGCACTGCGGATTCATGCTTAGCCTAAAGTCCACCAGGACCCTCAGGCCCTTTGTAGCAGAGCTGCTCCCCAGGCAGTCAGTACCCAGACTCCTTTGCTATCTTGTGTATGTCTGTGGTGGTCTGGAAGATCATTTTAGTAACTCACTTGAACTGGCTTGGCTTGGGATTCTCTGGACTTGATGTAACATCCTGCAAAATACCCAAAGAAAATTTAGACTACTCTAATGGGCTATTTTGTACCATCGGTTGAAAACAGGAACCATCCGGGATGGGGATCAAGTCTTGCGAAGATGTATTTCTAATGGCAGAACCCTTTATCACTCAAGACATTTTCTGAAAATTATTGCAATCCAGCCTGACTATGAATCAGCAGTCATTAAATCTTATATCCTGAGTACAAGAGGCCAGATAATGCATTTTGCCAAGGTCTCTCAGTGCTTGCTGGAATGCGATGGCTCTTTAGACTCTTTTGAGTGATGCATGTCACATACCGCACATAAAAAAATGTACGAGCACTCCATGTGATCATACCAAGCCTCTGAAGATTTCTTTGGCTCTTCAGTTGCTTAGCTCAGATTCACAAGTGGGACACAGCGCTTCGTTCTTCAGCTTGCATGGAAATGCTGACTTGTTTAATTTAAGAATTATTAGTGGGATTTTTAGAAGGGCCTTAAGTGACTTATGAACATAAGCCCCATTGAAAGTCGAATCCTACTTTCCATAAATATCGACCATATTTCTTCTGGTAAAATGTTTCTGGCTCAAGGGCCTCCTGCCAAAAACAACCTGTCTCCATTTCTAGACAACTTTCACCCTGCATTTTTGATATGTGCAACGTCCCCACGGAGCACAGCGTTGCAGGTCAGGAAATGAGTGTGGAACAAAAGAAGCGTAGGAAGCACTGTCGACTGTGTATCCGACCTGGGAGACAAGACATGGTGTGGCTGCGGCTGGGCTGTGAGAGCTGCAGCCTCCCTGGGACTCCAGCCAGGAAATTGCACAAAGCCCAGAGCGAGAGACCCCCACCATTTTTTTTTCTTCACACTGACAGATGTCCCTCTCTAGCAACCTGTCATGCTAGAGAAAAGTTACAGAGGTGACAAAACATGTCAGTCGGGGATTATGGCTGTTTCTCTGACTGGTTTCCATTGTCTGTTTGCAGACAGAAAATAGGTGAGCTGCTTAGGCACAGGCTGTGGGCAGTAAGAGACTGCGGACAATGAAGCCTGAAGCTGGAAAACACAGGAGGAGGCAGGAAGTCCTATGTCCTCTTCCTTTCCTCTAGCCCATGCCTATACTGGCCATTCACTCTAACACCTGATTCTTCCCCTTCTATACATGGCTTGTGAAACATCTCACCACAGTAGCTGGAGATTTCCAGAGTGATTTGAATACCCAGACCAAATACCTGATCAATTCAGGTTCCTTTCCACAAACAGAAATTCAGGACAAGGAGATGAGGGGAGATTTCTAAAGGGAAAATTTTACTGTGTCACCAATTGGAAAAGCAAGTATTCGCTAAGGTCCTTCTGTGTTCGGGGTGTCATCAGCACAGGAATTTTAGCATGACCATCATTGGGCTACTGAGCCTTGGACAGGGAAGCATTTGCTGCCGTGTTGCAGTGCCTCCCATCTTTAAAACAGATGGGTATCACTTCTGAGGCACCTTTAATGCTACTTCAGGTTGGATTCCTCCAATACTGAGAGAATACAAATGACATCTTGCTTTAAAAAAATATAGGTCCACGACCTGAAATGTATATAAATGATAACAAGTCTTTTGATATACAACTAATAACAAAAAAATAGCAAAACTGCCATCACAGTGGGCATACAAGATGTACAGAACAACACCAGTTAAAAAGGAGTCAGTTTTGGGGACAGCGTGGGCTATCTAGGGCTGTGAATATTGTAGATCTCAGCTTGGCTACAAGCTCTGTTTTTAATGATTCAGCTGAGGTTCTGGCTGAAGGATGCCACAGCTCCCTCTCTCCTGGTGATCCAAGTCCTTATACAGCAAAAATAAGGGTGTAAGACTGAGAGAGAGAAGATGAGATGAGCCCCGACCATTATGTGGAGACTGAGTTTGGATCTCCCAACCCAGAAGCTCACCTGTGCCTCTGGTCACATGGTATATATTGACCCTATGGGATCTGTTCCCACCTTCTTAAACGGAGCAGGACATTCAACAGACTAGAAAATATTGCTGAATGACACATTTCTGGTAAGCATAGGCTCGTTCTCTATAAAAGAAGTAAAGGAAGATTTAAGAGAGAAATAATGAAGAAAAAAAAATACACCTTTCTTGGTTTCTATTTTATTTTTGGAGAAGTAGACTGCAACATTTCTGCTGTACTTTCTTAACAGATACCAGGAGACTTTTCAAAGGTTATTTTTGGAGCCATTAGATCTCATTCTTTCCTGGAGCCCTGGCCAGGTCAACAACACTAAGAAGTGACTGTTTGTATGGGATGAACTCTGCCTCTCAACCTCTGTGTCCCGTGGAGCAGGCACTGCTGCTTGAAAGAAGTCTAGCAGGGTTTGTTTTGGGGTTCAGCTTGTTTCCTTGAGTCCCCTTGGAAAGTGACCATGGCAATTAGAAATATTAATTGAGCTGCACAGAAACTCAGCCAGAAACTTGTGCTCTCCTTCAGGGAGCAGCCACAGAGACCTGGATGCCAGCTGAGGTCTGTGAGGTTTAGCAGGCTGCTAAACTCAAGGACGGGGGCCAGCTCTGTGCTGGGGACACCAGCCATGCTTATGGCTCATGGCTTGTGATGCCAATGTGACACAGCATCCTCACATGTGCGCTCCTCCATGCTGGGCCTGGGTGCCCAAGCGCTCACATGTGCTGCTTCCACACTGGGTCTGTGTTGATTCCCAGCCTGAGAAGTGTCTAATATGAATGAGATGCACGCTTGCAAGAGCGGTGCTGAAATCCCAGCCCTGCTGGCCAAACCACCTCTCCAACTTCTTGTGCAGCCACTGGCACAAGGAAGGGCAGGAGAGGCCAAGATCTCACTTTTTTCATCTCCGAGAGCCTTAGTTTTAAACCTGTAACCTGGGGGAGGAATATTCAAGCTGTTCCCTCTTGTGCTCTATATTTTTAATATATAGTGGGAGATTCAGTAAGCCATTACTTTCCTTTTCCCCTCCTGTGTGATTAATTTTACAAAGGAGTCTGCCTATGACAGAAATAGTGACAAACACAAGCAGCTCCTCACCTGCTTTCCAAATGTGCCTTTGGGGCCAGCCCGTGAACCATTCCATCATGCTGATGAAGAGTCACACAAGCAGCTTCCACCACCCTTGGTGGGAATGGAGCCCCTGCCTCGCTGTGGTGCACAGAGGTGGAAGCTGGAGCAGTGGTGCACAGGTGACACCACCTGGCTGGCAGCTGAGGAAACAGATGCTCTGCTTCACACACTCAAGGGATGCCCACTTCCATGCTGTTAGGAATATCTCCCTATCAGTGGAGGGATAGTGGGGTGGTAGGATAGTGACACAAGCACAAAAAGCAGTCGCCCTCAGGATCTGACTTTATTTTACTTTTCTGTAGCTGCAGCCATAAAAAGTCTGGAAAAGGTTTTCCACACTAAATTAATTATGCTTCAGCCTAGATCCACAGTCATGAAGTAGTCTTCTAGTTGTCCCTGTTCACAAAATCATATTGTGTTTATAGCTGGCAGTGAACATTGGCTATAATCATTGCGTATGTGTAAATGTTTTAGACAAAAGCAAATTCCATAGATAATGGAATTTTAGCATACACCAAAACACATGTGTCTTGAGGGATTCAAGGTGCTTAATGACAGGGAGTAGTTAACACCAGTAGCTGAAGAGATAAAAACAGCTCTACAAACTCAAGGAAAGCAGTTGAGCTCACCAAAGGTGACTCTTAATGGTTTTTCGGGTTTCGTATCGTGCCTCCTGGATATAAATATCCTGTTCCATATGCTGTTTTGCTAAATGGGGCACAGAAAAAGGAAGTGTACATATTCTCTCTTCACTAAGCACTTCACACGTAGTGGCCTTCACTTCCATCTCAGCCTGAAGAGGAGTTCCTTGTCCACACATGGGCCTTCCAAATTTCCATGAGGGAAGGACTACCTTTGGTTTGACGCAGCCTCTTTTTGCAGGGTGCCACCTTGCTGTACCTGACGCATGAGTGACCCTCACTCACCCCAGACCTGGATCCTGCAGAAGGAGAAGCACTGCCATGTCCAAGCCACCAAAGGTGGTATGAACCTGCGCATGCAGCTGTTTTCCTGATGTCATCATGCTTTAATACAGAACAACAACCATATCTGAAAGCCTTGCCTTGTGCATTCATCAACCAGCCCTGAACATTCCCCAGGTATTATGGATATTCTGCTACCAAAATCTGAGCACTACAGAGAATCCTAACCCCCTGGTTTTTTTCTGCCTTCTCTCTGCCCTGTATTTATCAATGCCACACATTAGAGGGCAGGATGAGGAGTCTCTGTGGTGTCTTTAATACAACACAAGAACAGTGGTTTTCTTATTTCTAGTTCAGCCTTTGAGGAAAGATAACCTGAAATGGAATATATCCTGATCTGTCTGTGATGAATGACATGGATCTGTTTATGCAGATGTTTATACAGTGTTAGTTAATTGTAATTATTTATTGTTCCAAATTCCAAAGCAGCTTGCAGCATTGCAGAGATCTGCTAAGTGATCAGTGTTCTACAGAGATGCTGTGAATACTGGTTTCTCAAGTATAGGTGAGACCCAGCATGAATCTATACCAAAGAGATTCTCTGCAAAAAGTGAAAGATGAAACTGAGTTTGCTCTTAGCAGCCCATTTCAGCCTCCACTGCTGGTGCAGCCGTAGGCGCCCTTAGCGTGACATAATGGGAGAGGAATGTTAGCATGACACGTGGCACAGATGGGTCAGAGAAGGGACATTTTGCACATCTTCTTCACCTCCAGTCTCCCAAATCCTCCAACTCCCTCCTGCGTCTAGCAAATGTTATTTCCTTTAGCTCCATTGTGTGGGTGCTGACAAAATGCAGGCCTACAGCAATGTTTTTTCCACTTGAGGAAACAGGGAAGCCTGAATTAAGTCTTCCCCGTTGATGTTTGCACTGTGCTATGTTTTGGTTTATTTTTATATAGCTTACAGCTCTGTTAATTCAGTCACATTTACTTCTCCTGTTCACCTACAAGCAGTTCACCATTATCAGCCTCTTGCTTGCTTACCATCCCTGTGTCACTGTCAGGGGTGTGCAGCTCATTCTTTGCTCCTCCACATTAAAAGCACTTTGGAGGGTTTGCTTTTGCTGTTCAGATCCTTACATCTTCATGCAGCTGCTGCTGCTGTCCTGCTTTCATATGGGCAACTACACCCTTGATATTTTATTTTATTTTAAATTTCATCTGATAATTCAATCGACTATTCCAACTCAAAATTATATGGATCAGGCTAGAAACTATATTTTCCTGGGATCGGGAGGATGTGAGAACAACGGTAGTTTGGCTAGAGGGAGGATTCATGCATCCCTCTGTCCCACATGGGACTGATAGCTTTTGTCAGCTCATGGCCCTCCTTAGCAAGTTGATATTCTCATATTTAGTACTTGATCATTTGCTCTGTGAATTTTCCTAATGATTTTTTTTAACCTACGTAGCCTTTTAGCTTCCACTCTGTCCTGTGATAAGGAGTTGTACAGTGTAGACATATTTAGGGTGAAGAAGTACCATCTTTTGTTTGTTTGTTGAACCTTTTAGCATGTTCCTCTTTCACCAAGGTGCTATTAGTGCTGTGCTTTATCACTTGTGCCTCTATAAGCTAAGAAAAGAAAAAAAATCTCCATATATTTTATTGTTTTGGAACAAAACATGTAGTTTTGTAAGTAAAAATAAAGTGGTCCGTAATGAATATGATGTAAAGCGTAAATTGCAAATCAGAGCTGACAATTGAATGCCTGAAAATCCGATGTTGCAAATTTTCCCCTTTCTTTAAGACCTTTGAACAAATCATTGGGGGCTCACAACATCTGAAAGTGCTTAGGTGAAAGTGGCATGAAGAGGTGTGATCAAAGCCATTTTCATAGCAGACATAAAAATCATAGCATATCTGATTTAAAACAGGGTAAGCAAAACCTAACCTGCCTGCTGGAGAAGATTCCATTGAAAGTAGTTTTAGCTATCATGAGGCTCAAGTAGTATGTTTGGGACGCTGGAGATTTGGATCTAAAGCGAACCCTCACCAACAGGCATTTAAATACGCTAGAGACTCCAAGTCTTGCAATGTTATGATGTTATGTATATGAAGAAAACTCACTTTAAATTATGCAGTCTGATGTTAGGATGAAGTTAAATTGCATACGAAATAATAATTTTCATTATCAGTTAAAAAATCCCCCCGCATTTTAAAAAGCTGTTCGTAGGCATCCAGCAATGTAGGTTAAAAGAGAAGAAAAAACCCCAACTTTTTAGCAAGGTAAAAAATAATGTGTTTAGCTTCAGGCACTCTTTAAACTGCCTCTTTTCTGAGAAGGGAACACAGATGTGTGAGATTCTGGATTTAGTTCCAAGCCAATACTCTTAATTAACTTCAAATTGTTTAAATATATAACATCTCAGTGCAGGGATGAAGCATCCTGGGGGTGCACTGGGCTGCACCCAGGTGTCAGTTGTTCCCAAAGTTCACCTGCAGCACCCCAAACCACTGCAAGAGGCAAACGTATGTGCCTCATAAGGGCAAATTACTTCAGTGTGTGTCTGTTCTTTGGACACGAAAATAAGGCCAGAAGGGTGTTCATACTGGGAGGAATGCTTGGGATAAGAAATAGAAATATTGGTTAAAGCTTGAAGAGCACATTTTGCCATTGCTTTCAAATTACCCTGGGAATGACTGGGAGAAAGCAAAGATACTTAGGAAAGACATAGGGGTTCTGGAAGATGGAAACTAGTCCTAGACTGAAGGTCTCAAGGATAAACAGTAGGCAATGAGCAAGTAGGGAGCCTGCGTTTGGTTGGGCCAAGGGATGGATTCTAGTGATATACAAAAATAAAACAGAAAAAAGAATTTTCAATGAGTTGAAATTCACTTTATGTGGTCTGTTCCATCAATGAAAAAGATGCAGTGGTTCACAAGTCAAAAGGGAGTTGACAATGCCTTCCTGTGGCCCCAGCTAAGGCTGTCTCCCTCAGCTCGCGGGGTGCAGATGTCATTTGTTTGTGCTGATTGTGTGCTGCACCAATCCTGTGGGCAGCAGCACCAAAAACAGGTCTGGGGGAAGTTAATGTTCCTGTCCATCGTGGCAGGTGTGAACAGTGTGCAGCAAACAGCATCTAGAGCTTCCAGCTGAATACCCAGGGTAAAGGAAAATGTTATGCTACTGCTCACACTATGGTTGATGTCCCCCTTATGTACCTGCTGAAGTCCGGAGGAAACTTGGGTGCATGAGCATGTAAGTGAGAGGTCTTTATCCTGTGCAGAGTCAATTGCAAAGAAATCTTCTGATCTATTGAATTAGTGACTTTAATATTATTGTTTTTTGCAATCCATATATTTGTATACACATGCACGCATACACAAGCTTTTCGTACCTGATTTTTCTCCTGTATTTCACTGGTAAGATACCACTATAACTTCAATAACTTCAGGAGACTTGCTCAGAGCTAAAAGTACTGTAAATGAGTGGATAATCAAGTCTGCAGTGTCACCCCCCAGTTTCTGGGCTACATGCAGGCAGTGTCCCGAGGATGTATCTGTGCTGAGTCCCATGCCGTGAGGAGATCCCCAAGCAAGCAGCCAGAGAGCAGGCTCTGGATGGCTGTGTCAGTGTGCTGTGATGCTATTAATTAGTCCTGAGTTAATTAGCCCTTGCGAGAGGCAGTGTTAACCTGGCTGTATGGCTTTGGGGACCCTGTGTACTGTCTCTGCATGGGATTGTGCCGTGTCATGCCTTGAGGATGTACCATCCCCTTCTGAGCCAAAGCGAGATCTGCCACACTTTGCTCCTGTGTCACACGGGTGGGACGGGATTTTGCTAGGAAGGATGGTTTGTGTTGCTCAGAGGAGCAGTGAGGAAGACCACAGAGTGAAAGGAAAAGGTTGTGGCAAAGGTCTGTAGATTGGGCCTAAGTCACAGGGAGAATTTGAAAAGGTAAGAAGCAGGTTGATTATTTTCTGTCATGGAATTAAATGGAACAGACTCAAATCAAAGAAAATGAAGCATTTTTTCATGCAATGGATAGTTAAGAAATCAAACTCCCTGTGCCAGTATTTTGTGTGTGTTGGACATTTATACAGGCTCAAAAAGCTAATTAGACAAATAAAGGAGAAAGCCACCCAAAGCTGTCAAATTTCAAGACTCACTTCAGACTAAGGAAGTCCTGGGGCAGCAGTCACTTGAGGCCAGGAAACTACATCAAAGACAAGTCACTACTTCATTGTCCTAGTCTTGCATTTTTTCCCTGTCATTTGCTGCTATCCAGTGATGCTGCCAGCTCTGGCTCAGAGGAGTGTTTGGTCTGTCTCAGTAGAGCTCTTCCGAGGTGTCACTGTGCTGTATTTGTAGCAAATCTCATAGGAGTTCCACAATCTCCAAGGAGCTTCGTGTGCTTAAGTTAAAAAATTGTGGCTCTATCAGAAGTGTTCAGCTAGTAGGCATGTCCTTGAAAGAGGAAGAATCAGAATCATAGAACTACAGAAAGTCTTGGGCTGGAAGGGACCTTAAGGATCATTTGGTTTCAACCCCCCTGTCATGGGTAGGGATGCCACCCACTAGATCAGGTTGCTCAAGGCCCCAAGACTAGGACCACAGAAAAAATACTAATGCAAAATAATGTCACATTTTTCATGCAGGGTTTTACCCATACTGCAGAAGAAATGCATGCCACTCATGACATACACTGCGAAAAATTATAACATAGCCCACAAAGAGCGTAGAAAGAATATGTTGCTTGGATAAAATTTTAGGCCAACTCATACCAACTTAAGTAGTGTAGGAATACAGTACCAAACCCAAGACACTGTGTGTCTCATTCTGAGAAAAATTCAGTCATGTGTTGCCACAGACAGACTTGCACTAGCATTTTTGATCTTTAACAAAAGCTCTTGCTTAGTAACTTCAAATACTACAGAAAGATCTAGTAGCATCTAACAAGTGAAGTAAGCAAAGAGTCGTGGAGCTGTAATGCTGAGCAGACTGATTGATATTTGTCAGGCTTCCGAAGCTCTGCTCCATCCCTACGTTCAAGGCAAGCAAATGAGAAAAGGAAATTCAGAAAAGGATGATAATTAGTGGTATCTCCCTCAGCAAAGGCCTTGAAGGTTTTCAAATTGGCTCCTGCCTTTCTCAGCCTGACAGGAATCAGCCCAGAGAAACCGTGTGTATGAAAAAATAAGTGTAATTTAACAACATCATTCATATGTTCAGGAACTCCTTTGAACAACCAAGTGAGCCAGGAATCTAATGAACAAACAGTTGAATGTAACCTCTGGATAACCCTCTAATCTTCTCCATTCCCCTTGAAAATCTGAGGAGGAAAACACTAGAAGACAACAGATTGAAAAAGCCTGACCAAGGGAACTGCTGGCGGACAGCTAGGCATGGGTGTTTCTCTTGTTTGCAAATTTCAGCAATTAAGAAAGTGTTGAAAGATTCTGAAAACATGTTATCATTGAGAGAAGAGAGACTCCTAGGATTTAAATGTCAGACAGAAATAGGGTAAAAGACTGATTGGCTTTAGTTGATGGTAAGTCAAAAGTAAATTCAGACTTTCCCCTCAAACAACATAAGCTGTCAAATATGAAAGTAAGCAAGTCATTCTTCTTCTGATTTCACAGACTATGAATACCGAAGCAACACATACCACAATAACAAGGCAGTGTTGAGAGGAGCTCTAAAACTCCATCTGATCCTCCATATGTTGCAAGAGAAGTAAGAGTTTTTGAAGGAGACAGAGTCCGCAGTGAGAAGAAAATGTCTGAAAGACTCTGGAGATGGTTTTGTCAGCAGATGCTACTATGAGGAGGAAAGCAGAACTAAAAAAGGCCAGGTATTGATTAGGAAAAGCTGTGAATAAGGTTAAACATTTACAAATAACCCATCAAGCAGCTAACATCTAAACAAAATCATAGTCTTTCATTTTATGCCAGAAAATTAATTATATTGAATTAAGCCAAAAGAACAAAGGTGTTTGGAAATAAAATATGTCAAAGGATGAATGAATCAACATGAATCTTAAATTCATGAGGAATGATGACCTAGTCACCAAATCAAATATGGGTTCACAAATTTAATTAAGAAAATCAAAATAATCCTGTGTCAATCATTAAACAATTAAAGCATGAGGAGTAATGAGGGAAATAATGGCAGTCAAGTAAAAAGGAAACATCTAATCATTGTTTTCTGGGAAAAATAAAGAACGAAAGACTCTGAAAGGTGGGCATTGCCCTGAATTAGAAATCTCAATATGCCTTTTGACTCTCAGTTGCTGTTGATCTCTGGTCTCATTGTCTGCAAAGACAGCTTTGTTTCCACTTACCCTCTGCCCATTATTTAAGCAGAAGGACATAATTCACCTTGTGGAGGTATTGCTGTATCTTGGGGCAACATGATTTGATCCTGCCAAAGTGACTCGGCAAACAAAGCGGCATAATTTGTTACTGAGCTTCTAACCACTCTTCTAAACACGTGTATCATTGGTCCCACAAACAAGGATGAAGGTTGCCTGAGAACAAGATTCTAGAATGGATGCAAAAATTAAACACCCAGACCAACAAGGGAGAGATCATTATATTAGAGACATGTCGTATTGCAAGGCTGACTTGGACACAGCCGACACAGTGGCCTGTATGGCCATAAGACTTTGAATGATAAGCATCTTGGAACTACTTTGCATTTTAAATCTTTAAGCAAGCACTCTACATTGCTCCCTGAGCTCCATGCAAAAGTAATGGTTTGGTAGGACGATCAGCAGGAACCCATGCCACTGGCAAAGTCAACAGCACCATTTCTATAGCAGCAGATTCTTTCCCAATAGCTCAGTGATTCTTATTTGTTCTGATTTGGGCATCCAGAGGGATCACTGCCCAAGCAAGTATGACATCTACAGCAGAAACAACCATGAATGTGCTTTGCTTTGCACCATCCCAGAGAAGTTTGCTGTTGAAAACTTATTCTTAGAAAATAATGAATAAGAGAAGCATCACAGACCAGCCCGAACCATCTTGATCCTGCTTAAAATTTAGATGTGTTCTCATAAGAAAAATAATTGCACAGAGGAAATGCCTTTTCCTGCAGAAAAGCAGAATTCTGTCATCTCTTTGTCCTACACATGAACTGGATGAACCAGAAAAGACATTTTACTCTTGGAGTTTTTATTCCAAAACACATCCAAGGATTGGGATATTAATCACATAGATGATTGCTTACTACAATAGCCAGCTGTTTTATACATGAAAATAAATAGGTAATGAAATATCTCAATGTATTTCATTTTACCCTTTACTAAACTGCATTTGTGTGCTTAACGTTAACCTTCCCATTCAAATGTCATTAGCTGCTAATTAAGATGTTGATATGCTGATTGTATATCTTGCAGTAGAGATGATTTGCAGGCACTTACTAGGTGTTTATCAAACTCCAGCACACGTATTGGTTTAGCATGTGTGGCACATTTAATTTACTGAACACTGTCCCAGTTCTCCACTCTTTTTTTTTTCCTAATACATAATGAGCAAAACATGGCAAGTTGTCAGGAATAACCTCGGAAGAGAAGTAAAAGTAAGTGACCTAGGCACTCTTGTGCAAAGAGTTTTTACCTGTGATTTCAAGAGACCTTATTTAGAAATCTCTAAAACTATCCCAGCATATTACTAACAAAATGAATAAGCCCTCTGAATTTGTCTACAATTTACACTGTCTCATAATCAGAGACAGAAGCCTCCATAGTGTTAAAGGTTTCTTTTCAAGCAACTTCCTTGCTGCTGGCAAGAATAGTTTAAATCAGAGAAAGGCAGTGATGATTCTGCTAGTGCAAAAGCAGTTCTGCAACACAGGGTACATTTTCACAGGACTTTTTAATATAATTTATGAATATTTGCTCGCAACATAATTGTCTTTTCTGCTGACATTTTCAAAGCAACACTGTGATTTGTTGGGTCTCCTGAGAGTCCAAGTACAAAACTGATAATTATATTAAATATACATAGACAATAAAGAGTGTGTTTACATAACTATGCCCATAAATATCTGGTTGAACAGTCATTGTTCTCAAAACCCTTTTAAGCAGCTCTCAGAGGGATCCAATTCTAATGACATGATGGTTTAAAAGATGTTGCTCAGTCTTGTTCCATATTTAATTAACTTTCCTTTTTTAAACTTGTGATGGTGGAGACAATAACAAATAGCTCTGAAAAGAGAACGAGCTTTGAAACATGAGTGAGACCTTGTCAGGCTTTTGTGTGCCACACACAGAAGAAGATCTGCACACAAGAGTTGGTGGCCAGGGACTGTCCAGCTCCTGGGGGACCCCATTGCTGTAGCATTCACAGTTCACTACGACTAATAACAACAGCAACAACAATAATAATAATTAAAGAAATCTTCTGCATACAAATAAGGGAAGTGACAGAGGGAGGGAAAGTGAATGTATTAAATGGAATTGGCAGAATAGGCCTAAACTTGTTTATTTTTGTGCTGCTCTAGAGCAGTGAAGCAAATACTTTAAAGAGAATGGCACATTGCCCACTAAGACGTAAAGGGTGTGTGAGCATTAATCGAGCATCAGTGTATGACTGAACACATTAAGCAGGAATCAACATTTCTAAATTCGTGGACAGTCTTATTCTGTGGAGTCCTTCACATTGCCTCATCCTAGACATGGCTGTTATAGCAGCACAATATTCTGTTTTCACACTGAGCTATTTTTAATTGTCACCAGTTATAATTCATTTACTTTTATGTGTCCTGGTTGTCACAATATTAACATTTGTAAGTCTTTCCCTTTGCAGGCTGTGAGAATCTGTTGTGACATCTCAATAAAGTGGGATTCAATCAAGGTGTGAATGAATTGTTAATCTTGTTATAAATAGAAAATGCCATATGTTGGTAAGGAAGGGACGTCTCCCTTTTTCTGTTGTTGAGGACAGTGGTAATGAAACAAAGTGAGTGGTCATGCCAGAATTACTAATGAAGTCCAGCCACTGAGACATGGAAAGGACTTCAGCTTTCCCCCTGCTATTAAGAAGGGATAACTATTAACATGTCCTAAGCAGAGCTTTTGAAACATTTTTCATGGGTTTTTTTCGTGAGGTTTTGCATTTTTTCATGCAAAGTGACTTGTAAATCAGAGAAAGCAGTGAGAGCACTGGGCTTGGGGTGAACCAAAGAAATTCCAATAACATCCATGTGGACTGAACCACCTAAAATGGATTGGAAAGACTAACTTACAGGCAACTGGCTATGAACACATGTATGACGGTAGAAATTCTGGGTTTGGGTAGCTGAATGTCATAAAGGCCTAATACATGCTTATTCCTGGACCATCTTTTGTTCAGATAAAGAATCAGTGCATTTCCTCCTAAGTCCAGTGCTCAGGTATTGTCTGGGTAGGTCGCTTCACTTCTGCAGTATAAATTCAGTATTTATATCTGCTTTAGGTCTGTGACATTTCCTAAACATAGCTCTGGCAAACAAGCAGAAGGACTGATTGCTTTATTAAACTATCACTTAGAGCAAAACTCATGTCCACTTGAAATCTTGGGAATATAGCTGGTCTCAGAGGTAAAAGGATACCTTGTCCATCAATCTATCCACACAACCCTTGAACAGATTTACCCTTTTACATTAGGCTAAGGGCATGAGGAGGGGCTTCTCTTAGCTTTTGCTAACCCAGGGCAGAGAAAGGCATGCCACAGCTGAAATGCACACATGCACACAGAGTGCCGTGTCTCTTCTTCCAACAGGCAAGATGATCTGCCTCTCCTGTTGATTTTTCTAAATGCTGTGGTAATTCCCCAAGCAATACTCAGTTCTCATTGGGAAGTTCGGATGTCTTCCATAATCTATTTAAACAGCTATTTAGGTATCACTGAGAAACCTGTTACTTTAGAAAAGGTAAGAGGATTCCAGCACTTGATACCAGCAGCCAGCTCTCAGAAGCCACCTGGGGCTGCCCGTGGCCACAAGACCCCTCTATTCCCCTGTGCCGACCTCAAGGGACAATTGATGCATGAAGTCTTCATCACATTTGCTGTTGCTGTGTTTACTGTTCCTCTATTTACATATCTAGAAATTCAACATCTTTGCATGTTTTGCAAGCTGTCATGACATGAGACGCTAGTAATAGACTATGTTTTGCTTGCTAACATATTTTTGACATATTTTAGCTTTTGATTATAAGATTGCATCTTTCCTTGCTACCATCTGTCTCAACTCAGTGGCACTCTGGCATTTACAAAAACAGTAGGGTGTAATATTTCTTATATACTTGAACTCTACTACAAACACGTTATTTTCAGTCTTAACCAATATGTCACACTTTCACACATGAAGGCTGAAATGCCTTATATCCTTTAAGGTATCTGTCAAAAATAAAGAACATATCATCACATTCAATTTGGCTGAGATGAGTAATATATTAATGAGAATAAGAATGGGAACAGTTTCTGACTTATAAATAGAGCTGGCATTTTACAAGCCTTGTGTATTCATGACTGCATTTATCCTTTTGTCAGCACAAATGAGATATTCATACAAAACCTAGGAATTTCTTTCTTGTATTTAGCAAAATCTGCACAATATTTTCAAAGCTGGAGTTTTAAATATGACACATTTTTTCTTGGAATATCTGGTAGTCAGACACTTTCTGACTTTACTTGTTTTCTCTCTGTCCTCCATCTGTAAGGAGTCAAATTATTACATTCAGTAAACTGGAAATCACACTTTATATCTACCCTGACAGCACTAGGCCAGCAGTTCTAGACATTTGGGCTTGTTGTGATGTGCAGCTGTTTAAAGGCAGTATTTCAGCAGCACTGCTTTCCATGGGATAAAACCAAAATTCCAGCAATAGGGTAAGATACTAGAACAGCTGGGGAATGTTTTTTTGGTCCTCTTTTGTAGGTGAGCTGGAGTAGTGGGGGACAGTGGTAGGCAAGGAGAGTTTTTATCCCCTTTTTTCTTCTCCTTGAAACTGCAGGCAGTCAGGAGCCAATTCAGACCTGAGCAAAGCTGTGAGGTGTTGCGAGAGCTCCCCCCGGGGCGTGGTGCCAGTGAGCATCACCCTGCGGTGTGCACCTCCTCCAATTCTGCTACCCATGCCAGAGGAGAGGGTGAGAGATGTCAGCTTAACAGCACTGCTGGCAGAGCTGTGGTGGCTCCCTCTCATCAGTACCAGACTCAGCTCACTAAGTGATACTGCATTTAAATTTACCGATAATTATACACAGAAGATGCGTGGTGACTCCTCTGGCAACCAATGTGTCCAGTGTGTAAGTATGAAATTGCTGAGACAGACAAATAAAAGAAACAAATAAACCCAGAAAACAGTGAATATCACCCTCAAACACACATTGCTTTGCAGTGGGCCAGCAGATCTGTTTCTACTATTACATTTATTTAAATTCCTACCTTTGAGAAAAGCAGCCTTTTCCTACTGAGCAGTGTATAGATCCTGATACAATGGGATTCCAGACCTTGGTGGTTCTTTAGGTAATAAAGCAGCTGTAATAGTAATGCTACATTCTGAGGAAAAAGACAAGACACAAAGCACGCTCACACATAATGGTAAACTGAATTTATTTCCTTTTGGAAAACAATTCCAGTAATCTCCAGGTTCAGACCGCAGAGTAAACATTAATAACAGTAACATACAGGTTAGTTCAACTGATTCAAGAATTTGGCCATGTGAAATCATTAAGGAAAGTCTTGAACACTCAAAGCTTCAAATGGTATCCAGGAAAAAAAATTCTTTGACAAACTACATAACAACTATTGCATATATGGTAATGCTATCTGTCATATCGCAAGGCTTACAAATATATATACGGGCCTTATTCAACTGTGGGTTCCTGCTCTGTGAGAAAGAGTCTCTTCATATTTTTTTGCAAGAATCTTCAGCAATAAAAAATAGTCTTAGATTCATCCGTTTGTATACCAAAAGAGAGATTTCTAGACTGAAGTTTAAACGAAAGGGAGGCCAAACAGAGCTGTAATGGAACATAGCTATTACCTTCTCCCTCCTCCTTGAAAATGATATTTTTTCTTAAGCTATTTTTTCCCCTCACACAGTATTATTATTATTTGTATCTTTCTTGAATAGGGCCCAAGTCCACTTGTCTTTATAAGACCATTTTAGTATCAGACAACATAATACATGTGCAACACTTTATATACAGGAAGTCTATCCGGTGCTCAAAAGTTCAAACACATGAACATCCAACAGTTTCGATAATACAAGTTTTATGGTACAATACAATGATTCTGAATAATATACATTAACAATGAAAGTTTCGTGCAAAGAGTAAAATGTGTTCCCTTTTTGTGCCACAAAGAATTCTCTGGAAGAGACAGGCCTTGCACTAACTGCTGTGCTGGGTCATCGTATGGTTCTGCAACAAAAACAAAAGAAACAACTTAGTCACAGGACAGGCATTTCTGTGTGAAAGAAGGATGCAAAAACAATTCTCCCAACATATCTCGCAAAATGATGGGCTGGAAAAAGAGTATTCTCGACCCCTCCTTGTTTAAACGAGCCAGAAACAGCATCATTATGGAAGAGAGGAGTTCTCCCCAGCTGTTTCACACCAGTATTCTTTACATGTGCCACAAGAAGGGCAACACAGTGTCTCCAGGTAGGGTGTGGGCTGACCTGCCCCAGTGAAACTGCAGAACAGGTCAGTGGTTCTGGTGTCCGCTTACACACAGCTCATGGTTTATGCATTGTGAAAATGAGAAGTGCATTTGCCATAAAAGTCTTATGCTAACTGGCCTGTGCTTCTTAGACCGTGGCCCCACTTCAAATGCACTCCAGCAGTAAAACCTATTTCCCCCACATGGTATAGCACAGTATAGTCTGGTAAGTCACTCTCTGCTAGAGAGCTTAGAGACTGATGAGAAAACAGGAGGGGCTGGCACAGCCTGCCCTTTGGTCACCGAAACCCACAGGTATTTTCCTCAGGTGAATGCAGTGCCTCATGTGTGGTAACGCACCATGGACTTCGGAGTCTTAAATTCTCCTTTCCTGTACACGTAATCACCAAATCAAGCAGCAAACACCAGTTTCACCCTCATTCCTACCACCCCTCAAACTGAATTGACACACTTTCAGAAAGATGCTAATGTGCTGCCTGTACTGGCTCAGATCCTTCACAAGCATTGACCTAAGAGCAAGGAACCAATCCAATACATCTCAAGTTTTGCTACAATGTACACTGGATCCACAGACAACTAGAAAATGTCTGTGAATGCTACTTCTCAGACAACAGGGCAGCCACTGATTAGTGATGAATTTTCCCCTTAGTAATTAGGGCCAGATTTGGGCCAGTGACCCAGAGGGCAGGGGTGTCACATCCCGTGATTTGCTCCCAGCACATCCAGACCCTTCACTCCACTTTATTAAGTTAATCTGTCTTTAAACCTCTTTGGACTAACGCACTTTAGGATGAACCTGTTCCCAAAAGACAGTCATCATTTACAACAAAGTGAACATCTACTGAACCATACCCTCCAGAGCCACCCATGAAAGGGCACATGAACACAGCCTCGGTGAAACAAATGTGAAATACAGCGTGACTGCAGACCAGCCTGAGAATCCTCTCTCCCATCCTCCTTCGCTCTCCCTAAACCGTGCACGCACACAAATAATAGTTCATGGGACATTTGGCAAGGAAAGGATCTTACAGTAAGACTGAGGAATTTTTAATGTAGTGCCATTCTCAAGATTAAAGGAAAATGACCCAGTGACACTCAAAGATGCAATTTCCAGATGTGAATACAAAATGATTTAATGCTGATGGCAGGAATTCCAGACTGTCCAAGGCCAAAGAGTGTTAAAAAAATACGCTCCACCACTTGATTTCATCTAGTTCCTCATCCTTCCCATAAAATCATTTCAAAATGCTGTAAAGCAGTAACAATAGATGCAGCCAAAAATGTTGGCTGGTCACAGGTAACGGGCTCTGACTTTAAAGCACAAAAGCAAGGAAATTAGGAGTTAAGCCTGACAGTCAGTCCTTTTGTCATCCTGTTGTGTCCATTTATTGCAGCACTTACAGCATAGCACCACAGGCTTCTTGGAGACCCTGCAGTACCTAGAAACAACAGGACAAGTTAAATATGGGGTGGCAGCCTGAATTCTGATTTTCTTCTCTGCTTCTGGGCAGGTGAAGTAATATACCAATTGTTACATTGCAGACAGATATTTGGGGGGGTCTTTTGTTTCTAGTCTACTGAGAGCAAGCGTGTCAGTCATGCCCATTTTTTATTTCTTTTCACTAAGTGAAAAATGCATAATCAGTATGAAGCTGGATGAACAGTTGCATATGAAGCAGTCAAAAGGTGTTTTAGAATTGCAGCCGTAACTCTCGCTGCAATGACATTTTTGATTAAAAAATAAAAATGCCCAAATATGAAGGAGACAAAATAAAACACAGCATAAGGACTGACTTGCCCCAGCTCTCAGTGTCCCTGACTCCTATGCCCTGGCGCAAAATGAGATTCTCTGGAGATAATGAAGAAATAATAGAAAAAAACCAAACAAGCGTTGCAGAGAAGAATGAAGACAGGGCAGGATAGGAACATGAGGAAATGCTTTGAACAGTTTAGGCCTATACTGTTGTAAACAGTCAAAACAAAACACGGTTTCCAAAGTAATTAAGGCTCCTCAAACGTGAGGGACTAGGGAGAAATACCTATTTGGCTAAGTTGCAAAAAAATACAAAGTGGAAGCGCTTCAGGAACATAACATTGACAAGACAAGCAGGCGAAGGATGGGAGGAGAGAGATAAGAAAAGGAGGAAAATTCTGTAATCCCACAGAGAGCCATATTCCACTCTACCAAAAGCCATCTATTGGAGACCCCATGTCTAAGTGACTGAAAATTGCAAACATTAATCCCAGTTATGAACTGTTGTTGTTTTTATGAGGGGTGTTGTGTTTAAAAATTTAGGGCAAAAATTCTCCTCTATTATCCACACAGCAGATCTCGACTCTGATAGTGTCTGTGCCTCGTGTGCAGCGAGCTCCCGCCTCCCCGGCAGTGGGAGATCAGGCAGGCGGGGAAGGCAGAATTTGGAGCTCCCGCCGGCAGGGACGCGGCAGGGCCATGGGAGCGCGGCACACCCAGGGAGAGCACAATATTACACTTGAGATCCCCTGTGTGGCTCAGAGAGCGCGCTGCCCTTCACTAAAGACACAGCCTGAAACACTCCTCCTCCAGAAACTTCAACTAGTTTGCCTGAGTTTGGAGCAATTAGTACATCCGCTCGCCAAAGAGAAGTCATTTAGCGAAGTACAGGAGGTATCATATGCTCCCCTTCTTTGCCTCCCCCAAATCTGATTGTGCATAAGCACATCTGTTTAATTATGTGGTAGTCTCCCTACAAAGCAAAAATGTCAATTTCCTGCTTAGCCATGGAAAGGGGAAAATATTTTTTCTCAATATAATCTTTCCTGGACTTCAGCAACAGCTGTGTTCCAATTTCCAAGAGCTGGGATCTCATGAGGAGACACTAGTTTGCAAATACAAATGCAAGCTTTGCATGCACAAAATGGAGAAACAGGGAAGCAGGAGGTGTGTGTGTCACTGCATTTGTTAACGTGTAGACACAAACCAGGGAAACTCCTACATCCCCAATTTCTATGTCTCAGTGTTATCAGGAAAGCAGGTATATTACCTGGGAAAACCTGAATTCAATATATTTCACAAGCAAAATAAACTCTTTAAGTGCATTTCCCCTATTCCTAGAAATAATTATTTTTGATAGCTGAATCCAGAATCCCAACTGTTATGTGACCTACTATAAAATTACACACCACCACTTTTCTGGATGAAAATGCTTTGAGATATCCCTGTTGTTAGTGTTAAGGACTTGAAAACATGCAAAGAATTTCAGGATAATACTGTGTGGAAGAATCTCCTTGGCAAACAAATACAAAAAGGTTTCTTCGCAGAAAGGCTGGAGACAAAAGAGATAATAATACTTCTTTTTGTTTGGTGCGTGCCTTTGTGTTTCAGAGGGAACATGAGAAGTAATAGCTAGCAAAAAGTTACCGCCCACAGCATCAAAATTAACGAAGAAAAAAATACCCACAGATAGCCACAGACTCAGTAGCCCATTAGAATCCTTAATGTGAACTGCGGTTGCATTCAGTTTAAATGGGACTTCTGCATTTTATGGCCAGATGAAACAAGACATGGCTGTACCTGACAAACTGCAAAGAGGGTACACGTGAAGAGGTATAAAGATGAAATGTAGGTGCATTATTTCAACAGATGGTAACAGTACCACAGCAGCATGTTATTTTTTCCTTAGTTCAAGAACACAAACATGAGTAATCAATCATCACTGATTAAGTAATTATGGTACCCTACATGTTGTCACTTATCTGAAATCCTTTATCTGTGTACATTACAGACCATCTTGTATTTTTTTGCATTCAAAAAAATAAAAAATGCACCCCACCGCACTGCAATCCAGCTCCAGGTTGTAAACCAGAACTCTACATTACTATCAACCTTTAAGCGCTACAATTTACTTTTTTTTTAACAAAAGCAATTGGTTTCCAACAGGCTGGATAATAAGTCTTTTGACCTGCATTCTTCTTTGACCCATTAAGGTCACCCCTGTGCTCGGGCATATAGCTGACTTAGGAAATGCCTGCAAGTCCTGCATTTCATCTCCTGCCCACTCAAAATAAAGCTTTCTTTAAATGTGTCTGTACGGGTCCCTGAAGACCAGGGAGGCATCCCTGTAGTGGGCAATGGAGGGACAGAAGCTTCTGCCTTTATTAATGAATGCAGACCATTATGAGTCTGGCTGGCTCCTGCACTGTTCCCAGAAGCATATACTGTACGTGACTTAAAATGCTAGAATATTGACACAAAGCGAGCTGGGCACCCCTAAGGAAAATTACTCCTTGGATATAATGTAGGCTCGTAACAGCTATTAGAGTACAAAATAAAACCCTCCGGGATCAAACTGACATATACCGCATTCTACCTACTCCTCAAACATTAGAAGAATTTCTTTGTGAAGGCATTCTCAAGGACAGCATTAAACTGACTTTTGTAGCAATCTGCAACAGCTTTTTGGCTTACAGCTTTTAGTACTAAATCTCTAGTTTGAATCAATAAAAGTACTATATCTACCACATTAATCAATACATTTGGTTCAATACACGTTCTATTAAATTATACTTTCTAATCAAGATTTTCTGCTTCTCTTCCCTTCTTTTTTATTCCAACTTCTTATCCTGTACCACACTTTTCAAACTGTCTGCAGCTAAGAAGAGGATGTTGGATTTTCCAGAACCAAAGGGGAAGAAAGAAAGGCTCGTGGGAAGGCAAGCCTAGCAAAACCTAGCACAGGATCAACATGGTTTCCAGAACTTGGGTCCAGTGCTTTATTACATAACTGGTTGTCATGACCTCTCACAGAGCAGAAAGCTCTGGTACTAGGCACAGTTGGAATACTACACCATGTGGAAAGGTGGGGGAGGAGGGAAGAGGAGTATTAAGTGGTAGCACCAAAACCAAGTAAATGAAACTTAATCAGACTAAACTACAAAAAAGGTATCACAAAGGATTAGTTTTCACACCGTTTCTTCAGATTTGTGCTGCTTCAATATTGCAGCACAGAGTTTCTCGTCAAGGCCCCATTATATTGCTGAAGGATTCTTTCCTGGTAAACTGTAATATGATTACACCCAAGGATTGAATCCATGAGTTACTTAGATTTGTACGATACTAAGGTTAAACACAAACTATAAATTAAGATGTAAAAATATATTATTTAGTCCAGGTCTTTGGGGATATGTGAAACACTGGGATAGAAGATGTCTCCAGCAATCTGAGTGCTGTACATAGTTGCAGTAAATGACTTTTCCACACCTGTGTTAGATTTGGTGGAATGTGGGTGTTCTTCATAAGCAGAGAATATGAAATGCAGTGTCAAAATGATAAACATGCATATTGCAGGCATGCAATGCATTTGCCACTGTCTTACAGATCTAAACCACGGCACTCGTGTCCCTTGCTTACAGTCAGTTTCTCTTTTCCCTGTCTCCATATAATCACTGTGAACCTGCAGAAAAACTGTTGCATTTTCTTTTGACATTTAACATCATCTCACTCAGCTCACAGTAGTGTCTTATAATACTTTCTAGGTGACACTATGTCACCATTAAACAAAAAGGTGAAATAGCATAATAAAAGAGAAGAACAAGGATTCATAGAATTTAAAGACAGAAAAGACCCATTAGGGCGTTTTCTCCACCCATCTTGCCAGTGTTGGATTATTGCCTATAGTGTAATTTCAAGTGTTTTGCCCAGTCCAATTTTAATTAGATCTTCCAATGCTCCTCTTGGGAGACTATTTCACAGCTTCACAGACCTCAGGGTTAGTATTTTTTTCCTGATGTTCATCCCAGGAGAGGAGGAGGCTCAGCCAACCCCAAATCAGACATGAAACCAAATCTGCATACTCAGAGCTGGTTTCAGTAGAATATCTGGGCCATTTCGAGGCATCTGAAAGCAGTAAACTTACTTTCAATGCCCCAACACATCACAACCCTGGCTCTACTGCTGCTGCAAGCAATTAAGAATATTCAGTTATGTGGGTTTCTAAGGCTCAGTTGCTATATAGGTAAAAATGTAGTGTAAGTAGGATTTGGGTTCCGGTACTAAGGGTAATGACTTCCATAGTGCACTCCACCAAATGAATTAATTGAAGGTTAGGGATATATCCAGGTTCATTCTATGACTCTATAATCCTTAATTGTACTGACAGAGCATCTATGAACACTCAGATTGTAAACATTTCTGTCTTTTTCACATATGTGAAATACAAAAAGAGCAACTTCAGTTGAAGTTGATTAACAAACGAGTGATTATTTCCCCTCTCAGGCCCCACCCTTCCTTTCATAAAACACTAACTACAAGAAATTAACTTTAATTACTGTATATGAAATGTCGGAACTAACAAATGTTTCTGATGTGTTTCACCCCAGGAATTACAATGTTTCTGACACAAATGAATATATATTCATATTTCAATGGTCACACTTATGCTGAGGAATGAAGGAGCTAGAACAGAGATGATGTCTAATAGTTTTTCATAGGTGAAAAGTAGGAGGCTGAATAGAGACTTTGGAGTTCTGGAGAGAACAGAAAAAAATCCAGGCAAAGTGTTCCTGCCACCAGCATCTCCAGTACTGTGATGCAGCTGGCAGAGCAGGAGGAGTAACAATGAATTTATAAATACACTAAAGTAGGCATGGAGTTTCATCCAGGCCAAGTGTGCCCACCAGCACAGACCTAACAAAATACAGTCTCTGAAACTTCAGATTCTCAAGGAAATTGATCTGAACTAAACCAGAGCTATTTCCACAACAAAAAAGGGGCCAAATCCCAAGAGAATCTGTGTTCCCATAAATACCATTTATGTGTGGTGAGTCGATGTTTACCAGCCTTTGAGAATCAGGTCTGTTCTCAGACATGATGGCCAATTAAGTGGTCATCTTAGGACATGACTGACCACTGTTGACAATGATAATTTAGGAAAGTCTACACTGAATTGCAGTCATTCATATAAATTAATTCACCTAAGCTATGTGATTTGATATTATGTTAATGTTTCTGAAATAGCATGACTGCTAATCAGATTTTACTCTTTATCACATTTATGTAAAACTCTCAGTGTTCTGGTTCTTCTACTCAGCATTTCCAGCTGGGCCGGAGAAAAACTACTTGTAAAAAAATCTCAGATTGGAGAGCATGTTCTCAGGGATGCAAACTGAAAATTAAAACCAAACCCAAACCAAACCAAAACCCCTGATACCTATTTTTCTTCAGAGACTTCCAGTAAGTCACTAGTAAAATGTCAATGATTCCTTTTGGATTCATTACTATATGCGAGTACATATATCACAGATTTGTTGTATGGAAAAGAATGACATATATTCCTGGGCACAGCAAATAAGACTTTCATCATTGTCACCAGAAGAGAACAGACACAAACACAGATGCCTGTTCACCATCCTTGCACCTTCCTCATTATGAGCATTGGCAGGGGGCTCCCAGCTAAGCCTCTGACATAAATCAGAGTAGCTCGAAGGCTGTTTTAACCTATGGTGCCAGGCAATCGCCTCCCATAAGCCTCCCTCACCCTGTCTGCTGTTCATTGAGATGCAGTGAAACTTGCAACAATGTCTTCCATTTCAGGCGAGGTGTGTCTGGCTGCACGGGAAAGGTGTGTGCATTACCCCACAAAAGAGAAGGTGATGGGGAGAGGGAGGACAATGGTCAGGGCATGTTCACAACAATTCTTCAAAAAGGGGCTGTACTGATAATCAGGATCCAGGTCTAAGTCTTGTCTGTAGAAAAACAAGGCTTTTGTGGTACTGCAAATGTTTGAAATTAATACACAAGCATTCTTCCCCAATAAGAAAATTGTTCATTAAGTGGGAATAAAAGCTTGAACAAAAAAGGCAGAAGGAGGCACTTCTGAGAAATATATCAAAAGTCTTATTACTTTAGAATATGGTTATGGTTACCCTGGTATAAATTAAGAAAAGCTCCAGTGAAATCAAGGGAGTTTCAAGATAGGAACAATCAAGAATAGAGCCAGGCCTTTAGGGTTTAAAACAAAGTGAATATTGCTTGTATACTGATCGATTCTTGCACACCCTCTGCAGAGGGCACAGCCAGAAGTCTCTTCACCCTGTCAGACACAGCAAGCAGAACCCAAAGCTGAACTAATACAGATTTGTCTGCAGCTATTGTACAACAGAGTAACAGGGGACAACAAGCCTTGATAGGCAATACTGCCTAATAAGATATTCAGGGATTAAGCCAGTGTTTTACAAGACACATGTGTTCATGGGCTAGTTATTGCTCTGCTTTAATTTTTTTTCTTTGTTATGTTTAATTTATCATGCTGGTGCTTTCTAAACTACAACATCTGCAAACAAGTTTAAGTTTGACCGACCTCCCATTTTACATCCACAGGCAGCATTTCTACTTTGTGCTCTGATTTCAGATACCTTAAAGACAAATAAATCTGTGGGGGAGAGAGAGGTAACAAACCTAAACAACAAAAACAAACCCCTTTGACTGACAATATGTGTTCATCTTACGTGAATACAAATTTGCCTGGCTGTGAGTGAGAAACTGGCTCCTGGAACTGGAGCTATGCTATGCACAGATTCCTTTATAGGTCAAACCCAATTAAACAAACTACTACTAAATATTTAACAGCTCAGCGCAGTAATTAGTGACAAATAATGGAAGCTTAAACTGATAATTGCACAGAAATGTCCTGTTGGAAACATTACACGTTTCTTACTCCTCCTCTTTCTCTCATACTCAATGAATCCTGATCCTTTTCAAGGATTAAACTGACAAATGAATCTGGATTTTATGCATATCTATTTGGTCTGCAATGAAGTTTTCTATGACTTGCAAAAAGGAATTTTCCAAGGGGAATTTTTCTTCTCAAATTTCCATTTTGGGTTCTCTGCTTTTAAGCAGAGTAACTGCTAAAATATAATTTGATTTCAAATCTTCAACCAACCTGCAGGTCCAGAATTTAAGCTCCTGTCCATAGGATTCAAAAGGTCACCCAATTAAAATGGGGAAGCACACAGAGCTGTGATTTATATGCAAAGGGCAACCTTTAAAACAATGATACTTTCCAGTTTTCCACAGGTGCATGTACAAGAATCCCTTTGAACAAAATTACAAGTGAAATTACAAGTTTCTTGATACAGTCTGAAAGAAAAGTGCTGTAACTTGTCTGCACTCCTATTATACAGACAGACACATCCCACACTTGCATCGATCGCCGAGTTCACCTCCCTACCTCCTGACATAAGGCTGGGTATTGTGCTTACCAGGTGACACGGGGACAGCCTGGAATCTGGATTCCCCGCACATTGCCAGCTGGTGCGTGGGGCCTTGTACGACAGCACTCAGCACACTGGAGGTTATGGATCAGCCCGAGACTAACTCACAGTGACTAACATTTTCACTCAGGTGAAAGCAAACCCTGAACAAGCCCAGTTTTAAAATCGACAAACCCGCCTTTCACATGTGGAAATCATATTTGGAAGTTATCCATCCAGTAAGCATAGATACATCCAGTTAAGAGAATGCAGAAGTGGATGGGAGCGTATTTTGGATCCTGAAATTAGCAATGTAAATGAACATTTGTCCCCTTGTCCATGGCATGTCAATTTTAGACTGTGTAGGATAGAAAAGGAAAAGCGATGGTGCTGTGCTAGCTCTCCTCCTCTTCTAAATGCTCCAAACTCTGTTGCACATTGGTGCATCTTTTTCCTTCAAGACAGTTTGCAAGGAAAGCCAGATTGAGCAGATTTGATGGTAACAGCCAAGGATTTCTGAGCTGATAAGCAGAGGCCCCCATGGATTTTGCTCTCTGACTTCCTTCACAACCGGTTACTGTGCCAGCCCATCTTGGACATCTTACAGTCCTTATTCCTACAGCTCTTCAAACAAGGAATAGCAGGAGCTGGGACAGTGCTTATGTGGCAGGCTTGGTGTGTGTGTGTGAATTACAAATCTACTGCTTGGAAAAGAAACTAAGGACAATTTTTTCCCTTCATAGCTGGTGATTAGTTAGGGAGTTAAGAACCCTATGCTGAAATGTTTTGTTCTTAGAGCAACCTCATCTGAGTTCCCCCCTTTTCAGTCCAAGAAATGCCATGTTTTAAAGGTGACTTTTAGAGAGACCAGAATGCTATTTTGCCCTTTATAACAAAGTCATTACTTCTCTAAATTTTGTGAAGACACACACTGTAAATCAATAAATCTGGAGCATTTACTAACATGTGGTACCAGGACAATAAAATTTCATGTTTGTCATTGTGGTTGTTGGTTGTAAAATGCAGAAGTTTGGATTCTCTATTGTCTTCTGTTTTCTCGTTTGTTTTTTTTTTTCATTTGCATTTGTGTAAAAGAAGTGTGAAATCTGACCACAGCTAAATGGGAGGAATTTTACTCTCACTTTCTCCTGTTTACAGAACCTAAAGAAGGGCGAAGGCAGTGAAGTCCAACTCCTACAATTTATACTCCTCCCCCAAACAAGAAGTACCACACAAAAGAAGCATCATTTTATGCCTTTTTCTTTCCTCCCTGTGAGAGATGAAGTATCCTCCTACCAAATGTCATTCTCTGAGGTTGGTCATTCTGTTTCCTGTCAGACAGCTGGCCAGTGACACGTTGCAAGTCAGACGTGTCATTAGATCCTGCCTTGGCCCTGTACTGACAGTCGAAGAAATGCCCCCACCCCTCACCTCTGGCTTTGGCTTGTGATGCCGTGGCACTCCTGTTTCCTTGGCTATCTCTTGCTAGGGGATCCAGCCTCCTGCAGCTGCTGCTTTCACCCCTCGTTGCCCATTAGGACTGTTTTTAGTGTGGCAATCTTTGGATTGAGTGAAAAGAATCACATTTATGAGGAAAATAACTGGAGACAAAACTCATTTGCTGTCTACATTTAGTGCCAAGGTATCTGAAACAGAACTTTAATTCCTTTACAAAAAGATGTGCTGTAGCTATGGTGAGGCTAATCTATAACCCTCACGATCTTATATAATTTGCTACTCCAAGTTAATTTTAATTCATCAAAATAAAACCCACCTAATAAAAATAACCCCTTAAAGTAAAGTATTAGCTTGAACCCAGAAAAAAAAAAAGAAAAGCAGAATCTTCGCAATTGGAGGGCAATTCATCATACCACAGTGCACACTTATATAAATTCAAAATTTAGCTATAAACAAGTACCCACAGCAATGGTGCCATGCATAAAGGGGCAGGCAACAGGAGGCCTGCTTTCTAATAAGCCCTCAAAGGAACCTGCCACACAGAAGTGGCACTTACTCTAATTTAAAGCTCTCACAGTTACTTTACCATGGCAAAATTTATAAACTAATAACTTTAGTAAACAGACTGGCACTCCAAACAAAAACCCACACCAGAGTTCAGGCCCACAGAGAAAACAGCTTTCTTAGAAAGGTACTGTCTTCAACAGTGAGATATAACATTTGTTTGTGGGCTACTCTTACGGTCCCTGATGTTCAGTAGCAATTCTGCACCATTTCATTACATCTGTACTGTCACTTCACTGTGGTCTGTAGTCTATTGTCCCTACACATCTTTTCAGCATCCTGAGGCATATTACACACCTGTATATTTGTGTCCTGGTCAGCTCAAACAAAGAAATATTTCTGTATTTGAAAGAGCCTACTCTGGGTCTATGACCGCCCTTAAAGTGTAATTAAATAGTCAGGGCAATTTGCTTTCAAATTGTCGGTTTACAAACATATTTGCAATTAAAGCTCACATTCTTTCTCATTTCTATTAGTTTTGATTCTCAGTAACTGTTAAAAATTACAAAAATTATACTCTTCTTCATTTATATACATGAAGGAAAAAGAAAATCAGAAAGCAATAATAAGGGCTAAGCAGGAAATCTCTGTAATACATGCAGCACAATATTGGATTTTTTTTTTTGTTATATCCTAAAACCACATCACTTTTTATGAAGTTCCTTTTCAAATCAAAGCGATACTAAAGTAAAACAACTGCAGGCAAAATTTCTAAGACACAACTCAGTTTGTGTCAGAACGCTCATCACTTCAGGCTGACCTGTCAAAGTATCTTGGGAAACATGGTAAAAAGACAAATCTGCAAGTTCGTAAGAAACTTTGAATGATAAGAATTCTGTGTTCCTCACAAACCATGGAATGCTGTGCAGCGTTAGCTGAGCTGTTACTGATGCCTACAGCAGATGTCCACCCCTTCCTACTGCTTCTAGGCACACCTGCTCAGGCTGTGCTCCTAAGAGCATTATGAGGGAGCCAGAATTAAGAAGCTCTTACAGAAGAAAGCAAAAAAATTACAAAGTTTGTGCTTAGATAAGTGATGTGGAATTGAATGATCAGAATCTAGTACTATACACAGACACCTGCTGTCAGCAATAGAACTATGTCATAAATTTGATATGGGTGAAGTTAGTAAGACGATGTTTTTCGACCTTGACAGGCAATTTCTGTCACCTGCATTTTCAGGAGGTTCTCAGCACCTTGCAGAATCCACCCCTGCACCCAACCCACTTCCTTCAGGGGCCCAGTATGGTCTCAAGAAGCCTCTTTTTAGGCATTAGGAATTAAGATTTTTGCCACAGGGCTTGTTTTTCCAGAAACAAATGCATTGTCAAGGCAATCTACAAACTCACCAGAGAGTAATTTCTAAGGGTTTTTGAAATACCTCTTTTCACAGATATATTTCTCTATTAAGTTCTGCACAAGAGTCCGACATCTGTAGAGACTTACAACTCTCTGCTAAATTGTGTGCATTTTCAGATTAATTCCTACATGTTCACTGTATATTATTGTAAATCCATGTGGCCTAAACATTCAAATCGTGGGCTACCATAGTCCTCAGTGCATGTTAAAGCATTCCTAACACTGCCCGAACTTATGCCAGCTCATAATAGCCCCATGGGATTGTTATACCAATTAAAAATCCCTGGAATTCATCGGAGTCTGAGACATGCCTGTGAGGACCAAAAGGGAGTGATACAGACCCAGCTTGCAAAATAAACAGGATTTGCTGTGTACTGAGGGAATCCTTGGCTGTCTGACTAAGGTACCTTTTATACTGGCAGGGGATGCAAATTGGAGCCTGAGGATCTGCACTTTCATTTTCAAAGCTCTTTGCAAACATCAACCACTTCACCTTCACACCATTGCTTCAAGGGAAGTAAATATGTACAGTTCCAGCATCTTCTGTTTTCTGGAGGTGCAAAGAAGCACAGGGCACTTTTACAGTCTCTGTTCAGGCACAAAAGGGAGCTTTTGACAACCTCTTCCTTCATGGGCAAATGAGTTTCTCAAGGCCACGGAGGGAATTGGTGGCAGAACAGGGTTTTCTGGAGAGATCCTGCTATCCAGCCTGGTACTGAGTCCACCCTGCCTGCCCTGCAACACACCGAAGCAACTTGCAGAATTCCAGCCATACTCTGCTTCTCTGTAGAGGACAGATTACTGCATGTCACCCTCCATAATCTCTCCTGTAAGAGGAATTCTACACGCTTCCCTGGGACCTCCCCCTTTGCTTCCCCCCCCCAAATGGTGGCAAGGTTAGAGACAAGTTGTTTTCTCAAGGCTGAGATTAAAAATGGCTCTGTGTTTTGCTAAACATTCCTCTGAAGCATGGGCAGCGCGTGTGTGTGTGTCTGAAAAGGACCCCAATGAAAGGAAGGAATGAGAGATGCTAAACAATGCTGTGCAAAGTTGCAGACTGTTCGGCTACAGGCCAGAAAATGAATCCAATTTTTCATTCTGTCATTATAAATATTTCAGTGCAAATGGTACTGATTTTCTGCAACTGTGGTTAAGCAAAGGGCCTCCGAGTGAATATTTAAGGGGGAAAAAAAAAGAGAGAAGAAGAAAAAGAGGGAAGGGAAAAAAAGAAAAATAAGAGGGAGGGGGAAAATTAAGGTTAGCAACCAATTAATTTCAAACTTTCAGTGTAAAAGATTCTGGGAAAAATTCTACAGTGATGCAGCGTGTGACTCGAAGGAGGGAAAAAAACATTTACTCTGCTCTTCTTCTGACAGTTTCTCATAAAATATCTGCAGTCCATCTATCTTTTAGTACTCCAGGCTCCTCTGGAGAGCAGAAAATAGTAGTTTAAAGCTCACTTCAGTGCCAGTCTGCGGGAGATTGCTTTCCACAGGACCCCTGCTGATGGAGGCCTAGGGGAAGAGGCCCAGGAGTTATTCAATCAGTCCAAGGCTCTGGGGCGGCCGGGGCTCCTTTGAGGGCTGATTATAAAGCTGCCCTCCTGTTGCCTGCCTCTGAACAGAACGAAATGAGCAGCCTCTTGCTGAGCAGATTCTGCAAGAAGGAATTTCACCTGTCATGGAGTTTGTCAGAATTTCAAGATTTATCTTGGTGCAAAATTAATAAAATACCAACTAGGATTTCAGCCTGACTACTCAGCTGTGTCATCTCAAAGTGATCTTTCACCTAAGAAAACCTGGACACAGAGCTACTGAAGTCATTCTTGCCCTACTTTTGCTCAGGAGCTTTGGTGGATGCTACGACTGAATAATAAAATGATTAGAGGTGGATTTCCTGACAATTACACCCAACGTCAAGTGCTGGGTGGGTGCTACCGTCCTAACGCGTGACCTTCCACCTTACTTCTGTGGTTACCAAATCTCCCTGGAATAGGCTAGAAATCTGAAATAGAAAAAGATCATTTCTGCAGTTTATAACCTAGCAGGTCCCTTATGGCAGCACATCTGTTAAGTTCATACACTGGTATTCCTGGTCTGGATTTGATTTATAAGTTTTAAAGGAATACAAACAACAGACTACATGAGATTACATGCAGTGAAACACTGCAAATTAATATTGCCGTGACAGTCAAGTACATGGTCTTTTAACCATATTCTGAGTTTAATATTGTGGTAAAGTGCCAGGTTGATAAAGCATCATCTAAATCTCTGTGAGCTGAGTGCAATTCTTTCGAAGCTAGACAGTCTCACCAGTCTTCTGACAGTGCCTTACAGCAATAATAATAATAAAAAATCTTCATACACTACCTGTTTAGTTAAGACTGTACTAGCTTATAGCACTTGGTCACATGAATTTCAAGTCTCGGGTAGCAAAGAAGCAATTAACTTGCAGCCTGCAAGAGAGCTTTTCAGCTAAAAGAGTAGATCAACTTGTAGAAAATAAAATTCAGCTGATGGGTAAATAAATATTATTCAATTTACAATGCTGTTGGTTCAGATCTTGACATGGAGAAACAGAGATCCACTGTAACAAGAAACAGTAAAATATGCCTAGATTGGGAAGAAGCATTTGGCATCAACAGCTCTTACCCTGAACTGTGACAATTTCTCTGTACTGTTCAAAGCTGTTTGCTGTTTGAAGCAACAAATCTACCTTTCTGTCTATTTTCTCCCCAGCATTTTCTAACAAGAGCTTAAAACAAATGGTAACACATCCTTTACCTGCCTCCTCACCCTTAAATGACAATTCAACATTAATACACATCATAAAGCCACCTTTACCAGGCACTGGTAGTCTGACAGTTTTAACACCAAGAGATCTCACAGTAAAGGGGGAGAGAGAAAGCACGCAAGTGAATGCACAGATGGTGGGAGGGGACACAGGGTGCTCTCAGCAGGTTACAGTAGAGATGCATTAACTCCACAGAGGGATAAGGGCTTCCCACCAGTACAGTCATGAATTATAACTGAGCATGGGAGTGAGTTCTTAGTGCCTGTCTCACAGCAAATACACTGTTCCATTTTCCTGCACAATCACCTTTCACCTTTACAAATGCAAAGCAAAGCAAAATGCACCACTAATATTTAACAATATCACAGGTTCTTTATCTTACACAGCACACATCTACACGCAGGAAGCGTGGGGGGAGGCAGAGTATTCACTGACACAGCGTATCCCCGAGCAAACTTACACACCCATGATCCGTGACTGTGCCTAGCGATTCTCCCGCAAAATGAGACTATAACAACACAGAAAAACAACCAAAGCTGCACGTAGAAATATGTGTAACTCAGCAGTATTGGTTCATGAGAACTGAATCATCTCTTTCTCTCTTCCTTTGTTAACAGGGTGGAGGACACTCAATTTCAGCTTTGAACACAAAGGAAGCTCAACTTAAAAAAAAAAAAAATCACGAGAGCCTGCAAAGATCCACTCTTTTCCCATCCAAAATGTTTCAGGCTCGGTTTGATCAAAGCATGGTGAAACCAACCCCAAAAACAGGTGGAAAAGCTAAACCTAAAAGCTGTTCCTTCTGGTTGGGGGACATACATGTTTTTTGCAACAAACACTTCCAGTCGTGTAGCCATTCTGCACCAGAGTCTTTCTCACTCATGTTTAGAATGGAGTGACCCAATGATGCTTTTACCCTGCCCCCAACAGAAAAAAAATAAAAGGCAGAAACAAAGTAAAAAAAAAGAAAAAAGCAAAA